>CM049605.1:5500738-5503238 GCA_026979955.1 Megalurothrips usitatus
CACGGCTGACTCCACCGCGCCTCCTCGCCTCCTCCTCCTCTGCTCCACCCACGCGCGCGCACACACACACACACACACACACACACACACACACACTACACACACACACACACACGCTCAGCCCCTTCCCATTTTCCTGGCGTCGCTTTCCCACACCAGACTGTTCCTGCCGTGCAGTGCCTCTGTGCTGCCTCCGCTGCTGCTGCAGTGGGGGCTCTCCAAGAGATCCCCCTCTCTCTTTCTCTCCCTCTCCCTCTCACTCCCTCCTCCCTCACTGTCCTACCTACGGATAGCCGCGCGTCATGCCCCAGGAGGCGGATACGTGTAAAAAAATACACTTCTTCTGAAGGGATTTAATCGTGGTGAAATGACAAAACTGTGCAACCTCAACGTAAGTTGTCTGCTGGTTAGTCATATTGTGAGCGGTAGTAAAACTCTCAGCAGAAAGGGGTGAGGGAGAGAGAGAGACAGCACGATGTCTAGACCACTCTGGACCCACTACAGGGGGAGCGAGAGAGACAGCGAGACGTTCGCGGTGTCCTTGCTGTCTTTCTCCCTCCCTCCCTCTCTCTCGCTGCGTCGTGTCGGCGCTCCTATAAAATTGTGATCGTGTCATCGTTGTAAATCTGACCCGTGTAAACATCATGGACCCTGTGTGTGTGTGTGGTAATAATAAAAAGGGTTTGCCGAGGGTCGCGTAGGAGGGCCGCTGCTCGAGGGGGGTGCGCACGCATGCATGGGGTATTTACACATGCGGAGGAATGCAAGTAATGGACTATTAAAATTTGTATGAGTGCACACACACACTCACACTCACACCAAGTGTATTGCGTATAAATGACGATTTTTTTGGGATAAATTATTGAATGAATAAATTTTTGATAATTGCTGCCAATGGTCATTTTGAACAGGAAGTCTGTGGTGGTGACACACTCTCACGCACTCTCTCCATCCTTCTCTCTCTCGCTATCTCTGCCGGTTCTCCGTCTCGCTCCGCAGACAGACACAGCGCAGACGCTTTCTGCTGGCTTTGCCACTGCCGCCGCCGCCGCCGCCTGGTGGGAAGATTGGCTGTTTGAGGCGATTGGGAAGGTGTTTGTGCGTGCTAGCGATCTGCTGCCGGGCTCCCCTCCGTCCCTCCTCCCTCCCACCCTCTCCCCCTCCCTCTCCCCCTCCCTGCTCGCTGACGCCCCCCTCTCCCTCCCCTCCCCCCTTTCTGCTTCTTCTTCTTCTTCTTGCTTCCGCTGTGATTGACAGTCCGGGAAATTGGGGCGCAAGGCGCGGCGGTCGCTGCTGCTACTACCGCTGCAACCACTGCCGCCGCTGCTGCCGCTGCTACTACTACTGGAGCTACCACTACCACGACAACTGCTGCCGCTTCTCCTTGCTCCAAAATATCGCCTAGGCGGCGTGCTGTGCTGTGGGAGGAGCCGCTGATCCGCGCGGGTGTCGGGAAGTGGGAAGGGGGGGGGGGGGGGGTTACAATGTTAATAAAGGGAAGGAGGGGGGGGGGGGGAAGTGGAGCTGTGTGGGAGAGAGGGAGAGAGAGAGTCGCTGCTGACAGCGGCGTCCTAGTCGCCATGTATAGAGGATGCGCTAGGCATCGCGGTCATGCTATATGAAATGCTAAATGATTTTATGTGTATTAAAAAAATCGATTTTTTTTAAACATGGAAATCTTTTGAACGTTGTGTGTCTTCGTGTTTTATGTGGGAGAGAGAGCTCCGCTTGTCGCGAATGAGAGAGCTGATTATTTTGATGCCGCCGCGGCGGCCGTGCGGGGGCGGGCCGCGGGACCGCACAGGACGAGAGAGAGAGAGAGAGAGAGAGAGAGAGAGAGAGAGAGAGAGAGAGAGAGAGAGAGAGAGAGGTCAGCGCGCGGCGGTGGCAGTCGGCGGCGGCGCGCAGACCAGCCGAAAGCAAAAGTAAGAGGGCAATTTTCCTATTAATTTTACGAGAATGTAAAAGCAGGGGGTTTTACGAGCGCGGCCAATGCGCCATAAACGAGTGGTTTTATTCGGCCGTATAAGAGTGGCGGCGAGAGAGAGAGAGAGAGAGAGAGAGAGAGAGAGAGTGGCGGGAATGTGAGTGAGAGAGCAGGAGACACTATCGTATCTGGGTTGGCGATTCCCTTCCCGCCAGTTAGTGTTGTTGTTGTTCCGTACCGGAGTGGAGTGCACTGCTTTTGTGTGTGTGTGTGTGTGTGTGTGTGCACGCAACCTGTGTAAGTGTGAGGATCAAGTGATTTTTTTTGAAGTAAAAGGCGTGTTTCAATACCGATTCAACCAAGAAGTTGTTGTCAACTTTTCGTGTACAGAATCGGATATTCTTTTTTTTTATAATTTTTTTTTGCGACGGTGCAATGAGTTGGCTTGCTGATTTCGTTGCATACGCTGCCGTGCCCGTATGTGACCTTTAGTTACACGCATCTGTGCGGGGGACATACCGGGGGGCCCCGCCCGCCTCGTCTCTGCAAGGATAAGCCATACCGGTTTTCTGC
>CM049605.1:5505738-5508238 GCA_026979955.1 Megalurothrips usitatus
GGAAAGGAATGTAAGGAATGAATGGGCGGGAGGGTCGAGTGAAAACACGCACCCACGCGCTCTCCCACACTCACACACATACACGGTGGCGGCGGTGTTTGAACCCGCCGCCGCACCGGTGATGGGAGAGAAACAGAGAGAATGACACTGAGAGAGAGAGAGAGAGAGAGAGAGAGAGAGAGGGAGAGAGAGAGAGAGAGAGAGAGAGGGAGAGAGAGAGAGAGACCGTTAACGGCGCGATCGCTGGCGTTTTGGAAAGGCGCGGCGTAGATTTCTTTGTGGTGGTAATAATGAGGTCTCTGGGGACGCATCGCGGGTGTCCGTCCGTCTTGTTAAGAGAGAGAGACCCCTCTCTTTTGCACCCTTCTCTCTCTCTCTCTCTCTCTCTCTGTCTCATCTTTGGTACTTGTACCGCGTCGTCTTTTCTCTTCCTCTACTCCATACTTTATGGGCGATGGTTTTGCAACCTTTTTATCTTGCTTGGGTTTAGCAAAAAAAAGGTTTTTGCTTTTGCGGGGCCGACCGTACCGTCGAGGTATGTTACAGAAGAGAGAGACGGAAAGAAAGAGGGAGAGGGAGGGGGTGGGTGGGTAAGGAGGGGACTGCTCTCTTGTATCTCGCGGTGAAATGTTATCCCCCGCGAAATGAAGGATGTTGATTTGTTTCGTGGGAATGGCAACGGGTCGGGAGGGATTTAGACCCCGGCAAGATGGGGGCGCGCCAGCGGCGGTGGGGGAGCTCAACCCGCTGGGGGGGGGGGGGGGGGGGGGCTGCTGGAGGAGAGCTGGGGGGGGGGGGCGGTATAGGGGCTCCCGAGCGTCAACAAACGCTGCCCGCGTCTCCGCCTGAAATTGGAACGGGTGCCATTTATCTTTCGTTTGATCACGGGGCTGCTGCTGCCGTACCGAGTCGCGTCCCAGAGAGGGAGAGAGAGAGAGAGAAAGAGAGAGCGAGAGAAAAGAGGGAGAGAGTGAGAGAGAGAGAAGAGGGAGAGCTACGGCATCTGCGGCCCCCTTCTCTCTCTCTCTCTCTCTCTCTCTCTCTCTCTGGCTGTGTGTGTGACGTCAGACCTCCCCCACCACCTCTTATACTGCTGCAGCAGCTCCTAAACTCGCATGGTGATGCGCGACTCGAGTATGGGGAGCAAAAGAAACGTATGAAGATGGTCGTGTGTCGTTTTGGCAACAAGTAAATCTATACCGGAGTGTGGCAGCGGCAGCAGGCAGCCGAGGGACGCTTTAGCGAACGGCCAGCATCGTGTCGCTTGCTTCTCGAGGAGTAGACGGACACGGAAGGGGGAGGGGGGGGGGGCTAATCCGCCCCCTCTCGCCCATAAATTACACCATTTTTCGTACCCGGAGAGCTCGAGCGACGCGGCTGCCAGGCGGGTGGGCGGTGCCGTGTGGACACCCCCCCCCCCCCCCCCCCCCCCCCCATTCCATAGCCTCGGCACGGGTTCGACTGCCGCGTTCAAGATTCGAAAAAAAAAGAGAAGAGGGACAGAAAAAAAATATTTCAGTCATTGTGGCGGTAAAACGCAACTCTTTTTTCCCCTTTTCTACTCCGTCTCGGTAAGAAAAATAAAAAGGGGGAAGTGAGAAAGTCCTCTGGAAAGTGCCATGATTCTCTCGTGGAATGACTGTTGTCTCCCTGACGCCCTTTCGTGTCGATGGCGGCGCTAGTCTTTTTTTTTCTCCTTCTTTTGCATGGTGGGTCACACACACAGGGAGGGTGTTGGACGCTCTCTCTCCCTCCCTCTCTCCCTCTCTCCCCCCCCCCCCCTCCCTCCCCCCTCTTCCTCCCTCTGCGACGCCAGAGTGTCGCTGTTTGGTGGCGCTATCCCGGAATCACGGCTCGCTTGCTGACGACTGCGAAGTTTTCTGCTCGCGAGAGGAGGGCGAACCCTTCAATGATGAAAAAGAAAAAGGAAAGGAAGGAAAACAGGAGAAGCGGAAGGGTGAAAAATAAAAAAGAAGGGGGGAAAAGCGGAGGGGGTAAAAAAGGGGGCAAGTAGGGCGGCGCGTCTCCGTCGTCGCTCTCTGGTTCCCACGCGACGCTCACACATCCGGCTGCCGAGGGGAAGGCGTTGTCGAGCGGGCTGGCGACGCCGGTATTTGAACCCGCGACCGCTGGCTCGGTTTTCGGTAAGAGCAGCAGACGGAAGGGGCTTGTCCGCCACGCCCCCCGGAGCTGGGGTCCGTGTCATGTCGCCCCTCACGCGGCCTCGGTCACGGAGATGCGCGCGGCCTTGCAGAGTCACGGTAGGGCGCCCGGATCACCGCGTGTGTGTGTGTGTGTGTGTGTGTGTGTGTGTGTGTGTGAGCGGATTTGTGCTCGGATATCCGCGTGTGTCTCTCAGATGTAATGCTCTTTTCAATATCGTTGTCTAAAAGGGCAATTGTTCTAAAATCTTGAAATTTACAATGTGATGTTGGTCACTTGCAAATTTTTCTTTTTCGTAGATGGTCGCGAACGTTATGTATACACACAACGCGGCCGC
>CM049605.1:5513238-5578238 GCA_026979955.1 Megalurothrips usitatus
CCCGGATGCCGGTAGCGCAGCAGCCACCGAACCAACCCCCCCCCCCCCAGCCTAGTTTCTTCAATTACGGAGAAGCAGGGTGTGTGTGTGTGTGTGTGTGAGAGAGAGAGAGAGAGAGAGAGAGTGAGAGAGTTTTTTTTTTTGAGGTTTAGTGCCTTTGACCTTTCGAAGTTATCGACAGACGGTGTGTGAGAGTGATAGAGAGGGAGGGGGGACGGAGATAGAGATAATGAGAGAGAGAGAGAGAGAGAGAGAGAGAGAGAGGATGCAGGAAAATTCTTGAGCCCTTAGCAGAAGGAGAGAATCTGGCGGGTGCCGTTCTGGCGAGGAGGAACAGCCGGGTGACGGTCGTGTTTACGGACGTCTCTCCTCCCTCCGCCCCGTTTATACGGCCGGGCTGACCGTAAACCCTCACACGCTCTCTCTCTCTCTCTCTCTCTCTCTCTCTCTCTCTCTCTCTCTCTCTCTCCCACTGTGTGGGAGGAGGAGGTTTTGCGATTGATTTGTCGGACCGTAAAGGCGCTGCTTGGTTCCTCGTAAAGCGGCGCTCCGCTGGCCGCCCCTGATGATGACCGTCAGCTGTTGCCTGAGAGGGAGAGAGAGAGGGATAGGGAGAGAGTGGGGGGTGATGGCGGGAGAGAAAGAGTGAGAGATAGCGTGTTTGTGTGCGTCCTGATTTCCCGCCGGTGCAACAGGAACACAAACACGGACATACAAACACTCACGCTTTTGCTCTGATTTAAAAAAAAATGTCATTCTATTGTCCCAGCTGTTGCTACCGCTGCGATATGCTGCTTTGAAAACAGACCGAGACATGGGTTAGTCGGGGTGTAATTTTATTTTTTTAAATGCGGTTATACATATTTTTTTAAACAGATTGAAGAACAATATGTGGTTTGTCCGACGTCGGTATTTGAACCCGCGCCGGCCTCGCCCCTCCCCCCCCCCCCCCCCACACGGTCTCCTCTGCGCGGGGTACGTCTGTCGCCCTGGGGGTGGGGGCTGAGCACGTCTCCGTCTGCCCCCCTCCTCTCCTCTTCTCCCCGCGGCCGACGGCTGCGTTTACGACCAGGACTCGCCACTAAAACGGAAGTAGGCGCTGAGCGTTGTTGAGTGGATCTGAAGCCCGTAAAAGTGCGTACGACGCCGGCGGCGGCCCGTCGGAGGGAGGTGGAGGGGGGAAGGGGGAGGGAGAGGGGAGGGGAGGGGGAGGGCGCCGCCGGCGGAGCCACAGGTTGCAGTGTGACTGGGTCAACACGCCGGTGTGGGCAGTGCGTGGGGCCTCGCGGACCCCCCGCGGGGCCCCGCCCGCCGCCCTGATTTATGGCGTGATATCGCCCTTTGTTACATGCATCCCCATAGGCGGGCGGGGGGGGCGTGTGGGGGGTGTGGCCGCCGAGCCGACCAATCACACGTCGTCGTCGGCTAGCCGATTGAGAAGGACGGCAGGGGTCGGTGTTTGGATTTCAAAAAAAGGAAGTTGAAGGAAAATGTACAGTTTGTGGCTATTGTGTTCCGTGGAGGGGGGCTGAGGGTGAGCTTGGTTAGAGAGAGAGAGAGGGAGAGAGAGAGAGAGAGAGAGAGAGAGAGAGAGAGAGAGAGAGAGGGGTGGGGGAGGAGGGGTAGATGGTGTGGGAGAAGGATCGAGTTGCATACACGAACTGATGGATGTGGGCTGCACCAGTGGTGCTCGCGATGAATATTTTAGCAGGACTTGCCTCGCATTGCCGCCCGCCCGCGCGCGCCTGTGTGTGTGTGTGTGTGTGTGTGTGTGTGTGTGTGTGTGTGTGAGGATGATGGTTCCTTCCTCGGGCCGTAAGAGACCAACCTACACCTCCAACCCCCCATCCCCCCCCCCCCCCAACCCCAACCCCCCGTGCGGACGCCGCCTCCCGCCGGCTCTCTTGAGTAATGTTTTGCCGGCCGATGGAAGACGCTCTCTGCGGAATAGAGAGGGAGAGAGAGAGAGAGAGAGAGAAGGAACGGAGGGCCAGGGAAAGAGAAGGGCGAAGGGAAGGGGTGCAGTCGTGGTGACGTCACATCGCGATGTAGGTGGTGATCTACTCGCGGACATGTGGATGTGTGGTGGTGGTGGTGGGGGGGGGGGGTGACGTTCCCCGTAAGGCGTGTGTGTGTGTGTGTGTGTGTGTGTGTGTGTGTGCCGCGGGTATTCTGCTGTTGCGGGTTTCCAACGTGAGGCTGGAAGGAGCACTCTGGTTGAGGCAGCAGTCAGTGGTGGTGGGAATGAGGGAAAGGTAGTGAGAGGAGTGGGGTGGGGGTGAAGGGGGGGGGGGGCTTTCGGGAATAATTCAGCGGGACCAATCCCGCTAAGTGTAGCCGATTAGATTACGTGGCAACAGCCCCCTCCCCCCTCTCTCCCCCTCCGCCTCTGGTTCTCGTCTAGCGTGCCCCCGGCAGCAGCGCAGCAGCAGCAGCGGCGGTGTGTGGGGCCCTCCTCGTGTGTACGGCCGGTGTGGAGGCCGCCAGCTCCCGCCAGCTCCCGCCAGCTCCTGCCAGCTCCCGCCAGCTCCCGCCAGCTCCCGCCAGCTCCGGGGTAGGCCGGCCCGCGAGGCGCGGCTGCCGGCCGGCACTGCCTACCCGGCAGGCGGCGTGTGCCATGTGTGTGGCCTTTTTATTCGGTGGCGTGTGTGTGTGTGTGCGTGCGTGTGTGTGTGTGTGTGTGTGTGTGTGTGTGTGTGTGTGGACGATGTGATGTGTGCAGCAATGCGATGGGATATGATGCGATCGGTCCTTCGGGAAATTCCGTGATGGACTCGTGAACAAGGACGGTCGGGACATCTCGTGTGTGAGTGTGGGTGTGTGTGTGAGTGAGTGAGGGTGGGAGAGAGCGAGCGAGCGAGCGAGTGGAATGGAGAGAGAGAGAGAGAGAGAGGAAAGGGAGGGGGCGACACCAATGACTGTAATGACACGCGGGACACCGAAATGGTAGACGCCGCCCCGCTGACCCTCGCTTTCTCTCTCTCTCTCTCTCTCTCTCTGTCTCTCTCAGAGGACTCTTCCCCTGTCTGTCTCTTTCCCTCCCCCTTCCATCGACTCTCCTTTTCCTACACACACACACACACACGCCGCCACCCCCACCTCTTGTGGTACTGTATAGTGTAGAAAGGTCCCGCCGCGTATAACGAAAAATTCAAACTTGGCGCCCTACGAAGCTCCGCTCCGATGATAACCTCTTCTCTGATGTCGGCGAAGACGCTGGCTGGCTGGCTTGGCTCCGCGGGCGGGTTCTGTCTGTGGGTTATGTTCGATTGGGTCTGCGGGGGAGGAGGAGGAGGAGGAGGAGGAGGAGGAAGAGGGGGTGTGGTGGTAGTGGTGGAGGAGTAGATGTAGCGGCAGCAGTGGCTGTAGCAGCGGCGGCCAGGGAGTCCGGTGGGGCGCAGTAACTCCGGGGGCCCGTGCCGAGCGGCGCCGGCCGCGCACCCGACGCGTATAAATCAAACTTTTAATCTTGGCGAGGAGCATCGCCGAGACTCCTGCGCCCCCTCCCTCCTCCCCTCCCTCCCTCCCCTCCCTCCTCCCCTCCCTCCCCTCCCTCCTCCCCTCCCCTCCCTCTTCCCCTCCCCGCCGCCCCCCTGACGCGCGATATTGGACTCTGCGGTGCGCTACACTGCTGAGAGGAGGAGGCGGTGGCGCCGCCCGGGACGCTGCTCCCGCTGCAGTGTGTGGGGACGTCAATGTGAATGTGTGTCGCCCACACCGTCGGCGCCAATGTAAACGCGAGTACACATTCGGCGGCGGCCGCGCACCATTCACTCACTCATTCATTCATTCACACGCCGGGCTGGGTGTTGTCGTCCTTGTCGCACCAGCAGCGGCACGGCGGCGGCGGCGGCGGCGGCGGCGGCGGCGGCGGCGGCTTCCGCGCCGGTGCCGTATCGACTCCCAATTATGAAAAGAAAGAGATTGCAGGATAAGGCCGGAGCCGGTGGGGCCGGCGGCGGCAGGGTGGGCCAGGGGTATCGCATGGCGGCCCCCAGGGACCGGCGGGCACCGGCGGCGACCCGCCCCGCCCCCTCCTAGCGCCGTCTCTCTCGCACCCCACCGCTGCGCCACCACCACTGCTGGCTGCCTGTCTGTCTCTCTCGCTCGCAACACGCTCTCTCTCGCTCTCTCTCTCTCTCTCTCTCTCTCGCTCACTCCGGTTGGAATTTGCATTGTTGTGTGGAAGGGTTTGGGGTGACAGCGTGATGAATGTCTGCCCGTGTGTGTGTGTGTGTGTGTGTGTGTGTGTGTGTGTGTGGCTGTAGTGGTGGGCATGGAAAAGGGGTTGTGGTGGGCGGAAGGGTGTGTGGGGGGCCCCCCATTCACCCCGCGTGCGGTGCGTGTATATATGTATACGGATCTTATACTACTGCGTTTGGCCTCTCACTCGCGTTGACCAGAGAGAGAGAGAGAGAGAGAGAGAGAGAGAGAGAGAGAGAGAGAGAGAGAGGGAAGGAGAGAATGTGAGAGGAGAGAGAAAGAATGAGAGACACACACACAGACAGAGAAAGAGAGGGAGCAGTGGGGGCCTTGCAGTTCGGAAATAACGCTTGTATTGCACTGACGGCAAAGTACAAACTATACGCAACCGCAGCGTATTTTGATGGGGGGGGGGGGGGGGGGGGGGGGGTTAGTGTCCTGTTTCCTGTTTCTCTCTCTCTCTCGCGTGTGTGTGTGTGTGTGTGTTTGTGTGTCGGTAGTATGTACCTGCCTGACGTGACTCCTGTCTGGTGTATTTGTTTGTGCTGGCGCAGGGATATGTGTGTGTGTGTGTGTGTGTGTGCGGGGGGGAGGGTGGACTCGATCTTTTTATAGCGTAGTCGAGGGCAGGAGGAGGCCTTTGCACGCGCGTCAGTGTGTGCGTGTGTATGTGCGTGTTTGCATTTAGGTCCGCATTTAGGTAAAGAACGTCACAGACAAAAAATCGCAAAAAAAAAAAAGAAATTTATGTGCGATTAGTTGGTTAGTTTGTGGTGGTACGGTTGGTGTTGTCGTCACGTTGAGGCGTTGTGAGTACAGCCTGTGGTGGCTGCAGAGGTGGTGGTGGTACTTGTTGGTCTCCAGGGAGATGATGGACGCCGTGTTACAGAAAAACACACACACACACACACACACATTTACAAGGTAGCGACTAGTTTGTCTACGGCGGTTACGCCCCTGTTGCGTGCGGCGCCCCGTTTTAGCGTTGCAAAGTAGGCGCCGTAAATCGTAAGGAGTCCGCCGCCGCAACACGCGGCGCTGTGGCGGCGGTAGCGGCGGTGGCGGCAGCAGCGGCACTCATCAGAGGAGAGTGGCTGAGGAGGGGAGGGAGGGAGGAGGTGTCCGGCTGTAGATGAAGGGGAGGGGTTGTCCTCCCGCCATGCGACGCGTGTTGTTACCTCATATGTGCACAGGGAGAGAGAGAGAGAGAGAGAGAGAGAGAGAGAGAGAGAGAGAGAGAGAGAGAGAGAGAGAGGGAGAGAGAGAGAGTGGGAGAGTTCACCCCAGAAACGCATCGGGCCAAACCGCACGGCACCATACCGTCCCGACAGACACCGCCGCCCTCACACACACACACACACACACACACACTCCTGGCGCGCGTCTTCTCTCTCTCTCTCTCTCTCTCTCTCTCTCTCTCTCTCTCAGTGCGTCACGTGCCCAGCCAGCAGCCGGCTCCACCACCACCACCGCCGCCGATCTCTGGTACAGGAAGCGAGCAGCCTGCTTGCGGAAGGGGTGTCGCCCCACCTCTCTCTCTCTCTCTCTCTCTCTCTCTCTCTCTCTCTCTCTCTCTCCCTCGATTCTTGTCGACTGCGGCTCTATTATATGTATTTGTTTGTGTGATTGTGCGGTCTTTTAAAACGATACTTTTCCACCGTCTATCTCATTCCGTCTCTCTCTTTCCTAGTAGTCTCTCTCTCTCGCTCCTCGTACTAAATCACGCGCTCGCGGAGCAACAGCTGCGCTCACACACACACACACACACACACACACTTGGTGATTAATGTGCAACCCCCAGCAGCCTAACAGCAGCCGCCGAGTCCTGGGCCTGCCCCTGCCACCCCCCCCCCCCCCTCACCTTGTCATTTCGGTTATCCAGTGGCGCTGCCGCGTGCGTCGCCGTCACGTATTACTCGAACGTCTGCCCGGCGCGCCTGCGGGCTGCGGGGTAGGCCGGCCCGCCCGGCACCCGCGGCCGGCGGGACTGCCTACCTCACAGGCGGCCGCCGCTGCCCATCTCTCTCTCTCTTCCCCTCTTCTATCCCTCTCATTCTCTTCTCTTGCTTCCCTTGTGTCTCTCTCTGTCCCTCTGTCCCTCACCTTCCATCTTATATATACTCTAACCACCACCCGCCATGTGTGGGCGCGAGACTTTACGGAGAGTGGAGGGAGGGGAGGTGGGGTGCGCTGCAGAGGCAGTTTGGACCTTTCTCTCTCCCTCTCACTTCACCCTCCCCGCCCCCTATCTCCCTCTCTTTCTCTCTTTTTGCTCTCTTTCTCTGTCTCTCCGGCGGCTTTATCGTGCCGTAAAGATGCGGCTGAGCGCGGCTTGAGACGGATTAGTCGTGATATACGCCCGTCAGCGCCGCCGCCGCCACCACTACCACCGCAGCAGCAGCCACCGCCGCCGCCGCCGCATATGCCACCGCTCACTCCCGCCCTTGTTTCGCACCGACGTTCGCGCCCTCTATACGGCCTTGTGGTCAATTTTTTTTTTTCAAAACAATTTTCCTATCACTATTTTAGAAAAAATAATTGTTTTTCTCTGAGGTAGCGTATGGAGAAAATTCAAGCATCTGCGCATAGAGGGTGCTACAGTAGTGTGAGAGAAAGAGTGAGAGAGAGGGGGATATGAGATGAGAAGGAAAGGAATGAGAGATGGGTGTTGGTGGGAAAAGGAAGATGGAGAAGGAAAGGGAGCGAAGGTGCTAACGCCCGGCTGGTGGGCGAAGAAGGGTAAGAGGTGGGGGTGGTGGGGGCCGGTGGGTAATGGACCGAGTCTCTCGCATGCAGGGGGGGGGGGGGGGGTGCAGCCGTGCGAGAGGGGCCGGCGCAGGGCGCATACCAACCACGGGCTCGCAGGGGGCCGGCAGAGGGCCGTCCAATCCTTATCGCAATTCACAACGTCGCGGTTTTATTTGTTTTTTTAGTTTTGTTTTTTACCCCCTAGCTGTAGCCCCAGTATTTGAACCTCCGGTATTCGAACCCCATGGAGAGGGCTGTATGTCGGTGGACAGACGTTGTTCACAATGATAACGCCGCTCTCTCTCTCTCTCTCTCTCTCTCTCTCTCTCTCTCTCTCTCTCTCTCTCTCTCTCTCTCTCTCTCTCTCTCCCGCCCGGGTCTGTCCTTGTACATGCGGAGATCGACCGAACGACCGCTCTATATTTTGTGTGTTGCGTCCGGTCCAGCATTGCTAATAAAATAACGCGTCTCTCTCTCTCTCTCTCTCTCTCTCTCTCTCTCTCTTTCTCACTCCTGGCCACCACGGTTCGCGCGCGACAAGACCGCCTGGCGCTCTGCCAGATGCTACCAAACGTGCCCCCCCCCCCCTCCTCTTCCATGCCTCTACTACTTTTACCCACATTTTTGGCAGAACACCGCGCCCGAGCATGGATAACAAAACAACGACAACACACACACACACACTCGCGAATTATACAGATCGTGCAGCAAACTGAAAATTCATGCGGTCAAAGCTGGCCGTTGGGGTAGAAGTGTGTGTGTGTGGGGGGGGGGGGGGTGTATGTGTACGTATGAGATGAGGAGGGGTTAGGGCGGCTATGTGTGTGAAAGAGAGAGAGAGAGAGGAGGAGGAGAGAGGAGGAGGAGGATCATGCATGGAAAAATGGGACAAATTTCGTTGCCTTTGACTTTTCCTCAGTGATTTTGTTTCTCTGATTTTTATTTTAGCTGTACCATAAATAATTTTTCTAATTTAAAAAAAACTGCATTTGCTTTTGGCGTGCCCCCTGCGCATGACCTTTGTCACTTTTGCGCTCTCACTCTGTCTCTCTCTCTCCCTCCTCCCTCCCTCTCTCCCTCCCTCCCTCCCTGCTGTCAGTCGTACCGTGACCGCGGGGGCCTCCACAGCGCTCATCTGTCAGTGTGTGTGTGTGTGTGTGTGTGTGTGGCCCCCAGCGCAGCGGCCCGCAGTGCGTGTTGCTGATGCTCTGTCGTAATTTTTGTTGTGGCTGGAAATGTATGTACATGTGTATATTTGTGATTGATAAAAAGGAATGTCTGGCACGTTACTCATTCCACATTTTATTATTTTATTCATTCACACTTATTCACACTGCATGACTGCAGCCTCTCGGCTGGCGCCGTCCGGTGTATGATTGTGTGTGTGTGTGTGTGTGTGTGTGTGTGGGGGGGGGGGGGGGGGGGGGGGTCCGAGCCCCACACCGTACAGCAGGACCAGAGCAGCCTCTCCCAGGAATTTGTCAGCCTCTTGTGGCATTTTCGCATTTAGGCCCTGAGGGAGGGGGTCTGGTCATTAGTCCCCTGGTGGTGGTGGTGGTGGTGGAAGGGAGTGGGGAAGGGGTCCTGATCCCTGCGTGTGCAAGAGAGAGAGAGAGAGAGAGAGAGAGAGAGAGTACACACAGCCCCGTCGGAAACAAGTGCAGGTGGGAGAGTCTGGACGCTAGGGATGGACACGGTAAACTTATTGTTGTAAATGTCTCATCGTTTCGGACACGCTATGAAATGATGCATTTAAATTGTTTTTTCTCAATTTTGCAATTCCTCCCCTGCCCCCCCCCCCCCCCAAAAAAAAAGAAAACGTTTTTTTTTGCGTCGAGCGAAGCACTGACCTGCGGTATTGGAGCGGTTTAGCCTCTCTCTGTCGCGAATCGTAAATCTGGCGCGGTGGCTGCCCGCGAGGGCGGACTCGCGCGTGGCCGGCGCTCACACACACACACACACACACACACACACACACACACACACACACACACACACACACACGCACACACACGCACAGGGACGTGTCGCGGCGTATCTCTGACCCCTCTCGCACGCCGCGCTGCCGCCGCTGCTCGGCGGCGAGGAATATTGGATTATTCGCCCGGCCATATATCCGGGGGGTATCGACAGAGGTGCGAAGGGACACGCGCGCGCCCACACACGCACGCACACGCACACATGCACACGCCGGAATGTTATGGTGTAAAGTGGCGGCAAAATATGGTTTTGACAACCGGGCGTATGCAGGCTGGCAGCAGGCGGGGCTCTCCCTCTCTCTCTCTCTCTCTCTCTCTCTCTCTCTCTCTCTCTCTCTCTCTCTCTCTCTCTCTCTGGTGTATGTTCCTGCCTGGGGTCCTTACTCTGTCGTGCTGTCTCATTGGTTGCGGGTGAGGGGTGTGGTGGTAGCAGAATAGCGCCTCCCTCCCTCTCTCTCCCTCTCTCTGCGCCTGGCTTCTGCCCAGGCGTTGCCGTGCATCAATTATTTGGCGGTGCGGATGGGATGAAAAATGCATCGGCGGCACGCCGCAGACGGAAGTGAGAGAGAGAGAGAGAGAGAGAGAGAGAGAGAGAGAGAGAGAGAGAGAGGGAGGCGTGGAGTTAAGGGAAGGAGGGGCCGGGGGGTAGCTCTCCCCCTATAGAGAGCGAGAGAGAGGTAGGGGCAGTGAGAGAGAGAGAGGCAGCAGCGGTCTCACGCGCACAGCCGCGCACAGCCGCCGGCGGTGTCAGTCTGCTGTCAGTCATGCGGGGTGGCGTGCCCGGCCGTGGCGGGCGCGTGGCGGGCGCGTGGCGGGCGCGTGGCGGGCGCGTGGCGGGCGCGTGGCGCGGCGCCGTGGCCGGGGGGCGTGCCGGGCTGTGTGCTACACAAATCATGTGTGTTGTATCGGTAAATTGGGGAGCGGAAATCGGCCCTCACGCCCCGTCGCTTCTCCCCCGTCTCTCTCTCGCTCGCTCGCTCGCTCTCTCTCTCTCTCTCTCTCTCACTCGCTTCCCATACCCCTTCACCTCTCTGTTCTTCACTTTTGTGTTCAGTCGATTTTCGAAGAAAATTTTTTTCTGATGCTTCAGTCCGTGTGTGTTTAGGTTTTTCCTCTTTCTTTGGTACAATGATTATATATTTTTTGTTGCGGAGTATTGACGCCGTCTTTTGTTCCGTGTGTTTCAGGTGAGAGCAGACGACGCGGTGGGCCTCAGTGAGTGACGCCTCAGGAGTCGGGACACCCACCACACCTTGTAGAAAGTACTGTATGTGCTGTGTGGAAGTTAGTAGCTGGAGGCGTGCGTCGCCTCAGACAGACAGACAGGGAGAGAGAGAGAGACAGACAGATGTAATAGAGGTAAAAAAAGCAACTTTTATCTTGCTGTGTGGCCGCCGACACCGGCCCGGTGGGGTAATGGCGGAGTCGTGTCTTGGCGTCAGTTTACAAGGTCCACTGCCGCTGCCGATCCTGAGAGCGGCGAGGCCTCTGCTACTTCTGCTGCTGCTGCTGCTGCTGCTCTCGTGTCCGTGTCTCGCCTCCCCTCGCCGCAGAGCCCCCCCCCCCCCCCCTCCCCCCTCCTCCACACACAACCCCTGCTCCTGTGTACCTCATCCCTCCCCCCCCCCTCCTTCCTCGCCCCGGCATTTGCCGCAGTCGTGGGCCTCGCACTGTATGTAGGGGGCTGCGGGGGCACTTGCAGGAGGACCGGCCGCACACACCCACACACACACGCACACACACAGACACACACACACGCACACACACACACACACACACACACACACACACACACGCGCACAAGTTGCGGAGCCCTCGGTGAGCCCGGCGCTGCTGTCGGAGGAGTACATTCCCCGGCCGGGACTGGCTCTGCTCGGCGGCTGCAGCGGCGGCCGCGGTGCGGGCCGGCCTACCCGCCAGGCGCCCGGACGCGCCGGCGTTGATATTTATTTTTTAATGTAGAGGGTTTCAAATGTTATTTATTACTTTTTACGTACATGCTGTAGCCCGCTTGTTCTCTAATTTAAAAAAAAAATCCAAAATAGCTTTTAATCTTTTAAAAAAAATTACTTAAGAACATTTTTTTACCCCGACATTAATTAGACTCCAATATTTTTAAAATTGGTTGTGCTCCAAAAATGCGTTCAGAAAAAAAAACTATCGAAGAAGGAAAATGCACATGAAATGGTGAAAAAGGTTGCGTGTCGGCGTTTATGGTGTAATTTTTTTTTCTGCCGCTTTGCCACTCCTCCGGGCGAGCGGCTTCCGGCCCGGGCCTTTCCTCCCGGCGGCGGCCTCTGGCTGCGAGGCTCCTTCCCGCCCCCGCCGACTGGTAATACCTTGTTAGGTTAGGTCCGTCCCCACGCCAAACAGGCAACGTAATATCGATAAATTCTCATTGTGCGCGCCCCGCTCCTCCCCCTACATGCGTGGGAGTGGGAGAGAGAAGGAGGGAGGAAGGGAGCGAGAGAGAGAGCGAGGGGAGGGTTCTGCGGGGTAGCCCCGTTGAAACTTTCCATTTCTAGCCTTCGCCCTGCTGCTTCTGCCGTGGTCTTTCCCTCTCTCTCTCTCTCTCTTTCCCTCTCTCCACCTCTCTCTCTATCTCCCGCTCGCGAAGGCACGATCTGTGTTCTCTCCCATAAGATGGCACTCTAGCACAGCAGGCCCTTTTTTTCCGCATGACGTGTTTTGCATCAAGCGATATCGAATAATTTTTTTTTCGACAATTTCTCGCCTTGATTCTTTTTTTTAAATGATTTTTTAAACGTTTCCGTCAAAAAGAAAAAAAAAATCGCTCGCAGAAAAACATCCCTATTTTGGTGTGGTTCGTTTATTTTATTTTCCTATGGTTTTGGTCGTTTTCTCCCTGCGCCGCCACGGCGCAGCCACTGCGATGCTTGATTTCCCCTTCCGTCCGTCCGTCCGCCCGTCCTTCTTTCCCGTCCTTTTCTTGCGCACACTGACCCCGCCCCGGGGGTCTCTCTCTGTCTCTCTCACTCACCCGTTCTTCCCTTCGTCTGCTGGACCGTTTCCGCGCGATTTCCCCGCATCTCCCCCCCCCCCCCTATCCCTCCTCCCCATCCCCTTTTTGCCGAGCCCTTCCTCTGATCCCCTCTCTCCACAGCCCCAAACCCCCCGCCCCCTTCTCTCTCTCTCTCTCTCTCTCTCTCTCTCTCTCTCTCTCTCTCTCTCTCTTTCTCTCTCTCTCTGTCTCTCTCTCTCTCTCTATTCCTGCAGCCCTCTCACTCCGTGCCACTGCGGCCGCTCCGGTTCTTGGAATCCCGTTCTCCTACTTTCCCTTTTTTCCCCTTCCCCTCTCGTCTTCCTCCAGCCAGCAGCAACTAATCTGCCCCACACAGAGCGAGAGAGAGAGAGAGAGAGAGAGAGAGAGAGAAAGAGAGAGAGAGAGAGAAAGAAAGAGAGAGAGAAAGAAAGAAAGAAAGAAAGAAAGAAAGAAAGAAAGAAAAGAAAGAAAGAAAGAGAAGGGAGGGGGAAGGGAACTGGCTTGAACTGTGCAACTGAACTGGTAGCAGGGTGCGCCGGTCCTGCACCGTCCTGCTGGCGTGAGTTTTGAATCTAACCAAACCCTGATGAGTTGAGAGGTTGGGGGGGGGGGGGGGGGGGGGGGGGGGTAGCCACCCTCCGCTACCGCCACCCCCGAGCGCCGGCCGGCCGGCCTCCGCCCTCCGCTACCACCACCACCACCACCACTACCTCCTCCTCCTCGGGGGTGTGTGTGGTGAACCCCAAGAGGATTGGTCGACGTTGGTCCAAACAACCCCCCTCCTCTCCCCCCTCCACACACTACATGTGAGAGCCGCCGCCGCGAGCTGCGTGGGTTCTCCGAGAGCGGTTCTCCAGTTATCAGAGGCGGGGGGTCCGGCACTGGATGACTGGAGCGCAGTCTGCTGGAGTCCCGCGGCATCTCTCTCCCACTCTTTCCCTCTCGGTCTGTCCATCTTTCTCTCTCTCTCCGTCGGTCCGACCTTGCCTCTGAGGCTAACGCACATTACGGTCTTATCCGGGATTTCCCGCGCGGTCTTGAACTCGGGGAGGGGAGCGGAGAGAGAGAGAGAGAGAGAGAGAGAGAGAGAGAGAGAGAGAGAGAGAGAGAGAGAGAGAGAGAGAGAGGCGATGCGTGGCGGTGATCCGGCAGCGCCACTGTGTGCTGGCAATCTATTTGCACTGTGTGGGGGTATCCGTGGGAGAGAGGGGGGTCAGAGAGAGATAGAGGGACCCCCCTCACATCCCGTGTCGGAATTTCTTGAAGGGAACCTGAAAGATTTTGCAGGTCCTGAAGGAGAGAGAAAGAGAGAGGGAGAGGGTTTAATATTTCACCATAGCTGCTCTGTTGTTTTTATCAGTAGCGCGCGATAGAAAGAGAGAGGGGCAGGGGGGAGGGGACGGGATGGGGGTTTGGTTTTAATGAGGAGCGAGCGAGAGACGAGAGTCTGCGGGCCTCGTCGTCAGCGGCGCGACAAGGACAGATGAAACGCTTTCGGCTCCGCGGCGGATCCGGTTCCGCAAAGGCGCTGTCGCCGCCGAAACAGGAGCAGCGGCGGCGGCGGCAGCGGTGCGGGGCGGGCTGTCGGGCGGCCCTCCAGCTCCAGGCTGCTGGAGAAGGTGCTGGGGATGATCTGGAGTCGCTGGAGGACCGCGCCGATAGTGGCAGCCGGCTTCTGGAGCTCGCGGCGGCGGCGTCATCCATCCCCCCCTCCCTCCCCCTCCTAGTTCCGCCCCCCTCTCTCTCTCTCTCGCAAACGTTGCCTTTCGATCTATTGCGGGCTTAACTGCGTGTTTCCCTCCTAATGCGTGAGGGAGGTGGAGGAGGGGAGGGAGCCGGATGGAGTCGATCGCGTCGTGGGGGGTCAAACGAGGAGAGGACGATGGAGCCGGGTTCGAGTCCCGGCGGCGCCTACGTTATTAAAAAAAAAAAATAAGAAAATGAAATTTAAGAATATGCCAGCCCGGTCGGACGACGTATGGAAAAATGTTGAAAACGAAAATGAAACAGGGGATTGCCGTGTGCGTTGCCTTTGCACACAACCCCGGCATTTTGTTTCCTCCGGTGATGTTGTTGTTGTTCCTGCCCCCCTCTCCCTCTCTCTCTCTCTCCCTCTCTCTCGAAACTTTTGTCATGGAAGTATTGTGGTATATTCGCTCCACCACACGAGCTTCGTATACTTTACCTTTCGGTGTTCGGCGGCCATGGGAAGAAGGGGAGGAGGGGGGACGATGTGTGTGTGTGTGTGTGCGCCTTCTCCGCGCGGTGGTTTTGGAGGCCGCGGTTTAGGCACATTGGGGCCTGCCTCCCCACAGCAGCACCCCGTTCTCTCTCTCCCTCTCTCTCTCTCTCTCTCTCTCTCTCTCTCTCTCTCCCTCTCTCTCCCTCTCTCTCCCAGGGACTCTCGCGCACCCGCACTCGCTTTAAACCCAGAACGGCCTTCTAAATCCCCCCCAGCTGACCGGGGCAGCGCTGGCAGGCTTCGAAGGGCTCCCGGCCGGCCCGGCGGGCAGGCGGGGGCCGGGGGCCTCGGGCTGGGCTGCCCGGCCCTCGGCCCGGCCCGCCCTGGTCCGTCCCCCGGCCGGCACAGCCCGCTTGAAATATGTCCACTGCCGGTGCCGGCCCGGCCAGGACCCACCCACCCACCCACCCTGTCTGTCTGTCCTACCCTGCCGTAAGCTCGCGCTCTCTCGCTCTCTCTCTCTTTTTTTCTCTTTTTCCGACCACCCCTCTCACTCGCACCCTCACTTCAGCTTCGGACCCCGTGTCACTGCTGTCCAGCGAGATGAAATGGAAAGGACCTCTCTCTTTCTCTCTCTCTCTGCCGTGGAATTGCATTCCTTTGGACACGCTCTGCTGGAGAGAAAGGGAGAAAAAATGTCTTGAAGGATCCGTTCGAAAGTAGTACTAGTGTAATCGAAATGTTGTCCTACGGGATACGTTTCGACGGAGGATGCTATGGCTATGCCTCTGTCTCTCTCCCTCCCTGGTGTCCGGCGGTCCGAGCGGTCGGTCTGGCCCAGCGGCTCCAGCGGCTCCAGCGGCTCCAGCCGGCTCCAGGCCCCCGGCTTGGCACGGCTCCTCCTCCAGTATTGTGTGTGACTGCTAATGGCCCCGTCGTCCGTGTGCCAATGACACTGTTTGCCGCCTGCGACTAAAATGTGCGGCGAGTTGGGAGGGCGCTGCGGTGGTGGCCTGTGTGGGGGCGCGCCCCATGCGCCGACCACCGCCGCCCGGCCCCGTCCCGCCACAGGGAGCCTCAGAATATTCCAACGAGTTTCTCTGGAATTTCCATGATATCACTGAAATTTTGAAGGAATAATTTCCTTCCATGAGATCCGTAGACTCTTTGAAAACGGTCAAATTTTTTAAAAAAATAATAACTTTAAATAATTTAAAAGTCGAAAACTCCAATCGAAAATCCCCCAAATTCCCAGATACTTTCCTTGCAGTGGCCGCGCGTGGCGGCACCCCGCCCTCCAATGGGAACGCGATGCTGATGGTGCTTGACTTAATGTGTCTAATCCACATATGCATTATAGTGTAATGTGTGTGTGTGTGCGAGCCGACTCCTTGCGTATGAATGGAACGGAAACGCAAAACGTTTGTCGTGTGCGTCGTATTTCCGGTTTCCCCTCTCTCTCTCTCTCTTGCCGTAGCCTAGCAGTACGTAGCAGTATATATCGTCGTCGCACGCTCCATCGCGATTTTTTTTTCATTCTCTTTTTTTTCCATCTTTTTGCCTCAACTTGTTTTCTCATTTTTCTTTCCGGTTTCCGTTTTTTTTTTGTTGCTCCTGCCTTTTCTCCGTCCTCTCGACGGCGGCGGCGCGCCCTTTCGCAGCAGCAGGTGCGAGGTATCGCGACATCATTAAAACGCCCTCCCTCCCCTCCCTCCCCTCCCTCTCCCTCCCTCTCCCTCCCTCTCCCTCCCTCTCCCTCCCCCCCCCCCCCCCCTAGCGTCCCACTTCTTCCTGTGCGATATACACTTCCTCCCCCCTCTCCTTCTCTCTCCCTCTCTTTTGTACGCCTTCTCTAACGTTTATTCGATCGCCTGCCTGCCGCTCTGCGCCGCCGCCCGCATAAGTGTACAAAGGAAAAGAAACTCTAATGCACTTTCCGTTGCATTTTTGTATCAATTTTTTTTTCAATTTTTTAAATTATTGACAACTTTTGGTAAATTTGCGAATCATTCAGAAATATCTTAAATTTTTTTTTTCGGATATTTCCTCGAGATTTTCAGGACCAGTAACCGTAGTCGGTCCCCGAGGAGGGCGCCCCCGGAGGGGGGCGGGCCGCCGTCGCCCTGCTGGCTCATTCTTTTCTCATTTCCCGCTGATTCTTTCCTTCTCTTCCGTCGCGATGCGCGCCGCTCTTTTGGTAATTTCCGGTCACGGCCTGGCGAGGGAGAGAGAGAGAGAGAGAGAGAGAGAGAGAGAGAGAGAGAAGTTTTCTGCTGCACCGCCGCCGCCACGCCTCGCGCGCGCCCCCTAATGTGCGCTCTCTCGCTCCTCGTCTTCTCTTCTCTCGCTCTCTCCTTCTTCCGCTGCCACCCGCACTGCCTGTTAGATTTGTGTGGTCGCGCGGGGCGCTTCCTCCACTGGATGCCAAAACTGTTTTGGGATCAGGAGGGGAAACATTTTTTTTTTTTTGAAAAATAAAAACGGAAGAGTGTGGAACGGGACGTTGGAGGTTAGGACGGTGTTCTCTGGCCGGCTGGCGGCGCGAGGCGCCCGGGAGGCGGGCAGGTCTGCTGTGCGGCCGCGTCCGGCGGGCAGGCCTACCCCGCGGACCGCAGGCGCCAGCAGCGGCCAGCCGGGACGGCCAGCCTGGTGCCTTCCGTGTAACGGCGCAGCAGGAGGGGTTGTCTTTAAATGCGGTTTCTTAATTTTGTTTTGGATTGTTTTTTTTTTTTTTTTTGCGATGGCCACCGCCCCATAAATACCAGACTCTTTCCCTCGGCCGGGGCGCTCCGGCCCCGCCCCCTCCGCTCCTCCTATCCGGCCGTTTTTCCTGCTTATAGCGTTGGAGGGGAGGTATTGGGGCGACCTCCTCTCCCCCCCCCCCCTTCGCCACCCCCATACCACCACCACCACCACCACCACCACCCCGGAGTATAGGAAGTCGCGTCCTCATAGGCCTTTGCGGTTTGCGGCACTCTATGCTGCGTGGCGTTCGCGTATACTATAGGAAAGTGTGTGCTGCTTTGTGTTTTGGTGGGTGCAGATATATATACGCTCTCTGGTGCTGCAGCTCGGTATGGAGAGGGGTAGGGGGTGGAGGGAGAGAGAGAGAGAGAGAGAAAGAGAGAGAGAGAGAGAGAAAGAGGGAGAGAGGGAGAGAGAGTGCGCGTGTTTACGGCGTGCGAATGAGGGCTGCCGCCGCTGTCCCTCTGTTCCGGTGCCCCCGACCGCCCCCAAAGCGAATTATGTCTTTTACGATGACGGCCAATCGCAGCGCCGCCGCCGCCGCCTCCCGCAGCACTTGTTGCATTTGCAGTTTTGCACCCGCGTAAGCCTCAACGCCGCCGCTATAGTCGGGTCCGTCCCCCCCCCCCCCCCCTCCTCCTCCTCCTCTCGGAGTGAAGGTTACGACTCTACGACTGTATGCGCTGCTTTATGCCTGTCTGTCTGTCCTCTCTCTCTCTCTCTCTCTCTCCCTTTATGGTCTTCCTCTAGTGGTGTCTCTCTCTCTCACACACCTGGTGGAGCAACAGGTGAGCGGCGGCGCCAGCGGGTACCCTCCTACTACTCCTCTATCGGCCTGTGTCGAACCTCCTCCTCCTCTTCCTCCTCTCTCTCCCTTCCTCCTCTCTCCTCTCTCTCTCTCTCTCTATGTGGAGCCTCACCTGCAAAACCTCTCCTCCGCCACTTAGCAGAGCAGCGTCGTGGGGGGTCATTAGTATCGACATGGTTAGCAGCAGCTGCGCTCCACGACCCAGCTTCGTGGAAAACTTAGGGGAAAAGTTTTTCTTTTCGTGTCAGCTTATTTAATAATTTTTTTTTTTTGTCATTTACGGATGTTGTGGGTCCTGGTGCAAAGCAAGTGAGCGTGACAGGTACCAATGACGATGCGGAACTGTAGGGAGGGAGAGAGAGAGAGGGGGGGAGAGAGAGAGAGAGAGAGAGAGAGGGGGGGGGGGGGGGGAGGGGTTGGAGTGTAGGAGAGAGAGTAGCAGGTTCGACACGGCCTCCTCCCAAGTTTTGGAAGCGTTCTCTGTTGCCTGACGTCGCGGCCGGCCGGCTTACTGTGCCGTTACCCGCCGCCGGGATGCGATATCTCAATATCTCCCGACGAGTCTGAATATAAAGGAGAGGGAGAGAGAGAGGGTGCGGGAGGACGAGTGGTGTGCGAGGGAGACCGAGCTCCTTGAATGGCCGCGCTGCGAGCGCCTGTCAATAAATCAAACATTAATCTCATTTTTATCAGATGCCGCGCGAACGCGCGCGCACACGACGAGAGAAAGAGAGAGAGAGAGCTACGGCAAGGGGATAGTGTGCGCGGCTGAGAGAGAGAGAGAGAGAGAGAGAGAGAGAGAGAGAGAGAGAGAGAGAGAGAGAGAAGGGGCGTCGCGCAAGAGATCTCTCGAAAGAGACAGAGACGGAGAGATTTATGTCTGAATTAAACAGGCCGGAGCGACTCTTGTCCGGCGCTGAAAGCCTTTCAAGCCGATCCTCCCCCCCCCCCCCCCCCCCTTTTCTCCCTCCCTGTTCCGCCCCCTTTTTCCTCCGCATCCTATAGTGGCTGCCCAGCATCCCCCTCCCCCTCTTGTGCTCGCTACGCAGGGCTGATTGTATTGTGTGCCCCGACCGAGAGAGGGGAGAGAGAGAGAGAGAGAGAGAGAGAGAGAGAGAGAGAGAGAGAGCGGGAGAGAGAGAGAGAGCGCGCTAGGAGATCCAACCCTTTGTTGGCAAGTCGGCCCGTGGTGGCCGGAGCCGTGCGTTCCCTGGCTGTGTTGTGGGGCGGTGGAGGAGGAGGGGCCCCTGTCTAGAGGGTGCAAAAAAATAAATAGATGGGAGGTACTATACCGCGCATTAAAAAGTATGTAGTTGTGCGTTGGTGATTTAGCAATCCGCGTGACGTGAAGTCACGACGGCCGCTGTGAAGTCACGTGATGGTCCGCATGCCGGAGTGCCCCCCCCCCCCCTACCACCACCACCCCGTCTGGCGGCTTCCTCAACAACCACCACCACCACCACCACCACCACCCCACGGCGGCGGCGGCGGTGGGGGCGCGAGGCGATGCGAGAGCGTTTATGTTTATGGCGAGCCTGACCCAGTGCTGCTGCTGCTGCTGCTGCCGCCGGTGCTGCAGGCCGTGAACCTGACCTTGTGCACGCCAGCGAGGATGGCGACGAAGGCGGGGGGCGGCCGACGGGGGCCTCCGAGGCCGCCGCCGTCAAGACAGTGTGGCCAATCTGCTAACTCAGTTTTTTTTTTCGAAGTTATTTTTGTCGGTTTTGTGGTGAATGCCCGTGCTTCTGGAGTCGAATTTTTGCTTCTGGACCTGGCTGCCTGATGCTGCATGAACATCGCCATGCTTCTGACATAAAAAAAAATAAGTAATGAGATAATGAAAGGGAAAAGAGGGAAAAAAAGAGGAAAAACGAAAGAGAGGGAGAAGAGGAAGGACGCGCGAAAAGAGTGGTGTTCATTTTTCTGGGGTTTGCGGCGTCACAGGCGAAGGCCGCGGCCGGCACTTGATGCTGCGCCGTGCTTGCGCCGTATCGCGTTACCGACCCTCCCTCCCTCTCTGTGTCTCTCTCTGTCTGCCGTCTCTCTCTCTCGCCGTGTCTCTCTCTGTCTATCTCTCTCTCGCTCTCTCTCTGGGCCGCGCGCTGGGCCATGGGGTGTCGTTGGCCGTTTATTGGATGCGTGACCTGTTTACACGCGGTGCCATCGGGAAGTGCATTCCCCTCCCCCTCCCCCCCCCCCCCCCCCCCCCCTCCCCCCCAGGCAGGGGACCCCTTTTCCTTGGAGTGGGGAGGGGGCGGGGGGGGAGGGGGGAGGGGGAGGGAGGGTGCAGGAGATTGGAAGTGGTGGCGTCGGCTGGAGAAGTCCGTACGGGGAAAGGTATAAAGAGAAGTGATATGTGGTGCCTGCCGTGCACGCGCGCACGCCCCGACTCCCCCTCCCTCCCTCCCCCCTCTCCCCCCCCCCCCCCCCTCTCTCTCCCTCCCCCCCCCCCCCCCCCCCCCTCCCATCCCCTACTCGCACGCACGTCCACACAAACACACGTCCCGCCCCGGTTTTTCCCTCCCGAGTTTGAGAAATTCTGCGAGCCCCTCACACATCCGCACAAACTCGCCCCTCCCGCACCGTCCGGAATCGCGATGAAAAGCGCCGGCCCGGCGGAGTCCGGCTGCTCTCTCGCGAATTTTCTCGTTGAAAATGTCGGAGAATTTGGTGTAGAAATTTTCCAATGAATGTGTCAGAATTTTCCAATTTCTTTTTGTTCTCGCTTGAAATAAAATCCTGTTATTTGTTGATGTCCTGTTTTATAGTCCTTGAAGAGTATTCAGACTTTTTTTTTCAAATACTTTGGAGATTTCTGTATTTTCCTAGAGATGATACCTGTTGGTGTCTCTGTCACTCTCTAACGCGGCCGCTCTCTCCGTCTCTGTCTGCAGTGCTGAGCCTTCGCAACACCCAGGAGGAGGAGCCGCCCGACCCGCAGCTGATGCGGCTGGACAACATGCTGATAGCGGAGGGCGTGGCGGGGCCCGAGAAGGGGGGCGGCGCGGCGGCGGCGGGGGCGGCGTCGGCGGCCGCGGGGGCGGGGCAGCCGGACAACGCCATCGAGCACTCGGACTACCGGGCCAAGCTGGCACAGATCCGACAGATCTACCACCAGGAGCTCGAGAAATACGAACAGGTGAGTCGGAGAGCGACAAACGCAAACAAATCTCGTTTTATGTAAGGCTTCGGAGACTGGCATATCAACAGAATTATTTTTTTTAATCCGGAAAATAAATTAATCGGGCAATCACATCGGCACTGTTTTTATTTTTCAATTTTTTTACTAAACTTGATCCGGGCGGGACTTGAGCCCGGGCTGGCGGCCCGCTCTGTACTATCGCGTCGAGGTCATCGCGTGGCCGGCCACTTTTGGATCCTGATTCAATTTAAGAGCCGGCATCCTCCGGCCTTACGCCCCTCCCCCCCCCCCCCCCCCTCCCCCCGCGCCAGATTTAATTCGTGTAATTTATCCGAGCCCCACCGCCTCGCCGCTCCCGACAGATTGCCCTCTCGCTCTCTCACTCTGCCTTTTGTGAAGCATCTCTCTCTCTCTCCTTCTGTGCTCCACGCCCCCCTCGTGCGCGATAAACGTTTCTGACGTGTCGCTGTATTGCTGTACAAGGCGCAGCCAGCTAGCCAGCTTGGACCTTGGTGTAGGAGGCGTAAGGGAGGCCCGTTCAGGGCAAGCAATTTATTTATTTTTTTAAAGGAAGAATAATAACATGGACTGGAAAATAAAACGCAGAAGGGCCCACCATCGCCTTTGCACCCCCGCCGTGCACAGAGGTCGAAGCTCGCGGGGGGCCGCCGGTCGCGCAGCCCCCCCCCCCCCCCCCCGCCTTCTGAACCGCCCCTGGGAAGCCGTAGAGCACACTGCGAAACTGCTGCTGCTGCTGTCGCTTCTGCTGGGAGGGGAGAGGGGGAGGGGCCGTCCAGAAATGACGTATCGTGTAACGGAATTTTTGATTTTCAAGAGTGCGTCGCGTCTGACGGTCAACGTGATCACCGTGGTGAGCTCCTGTCGTCTCTCTCTCTCTCTCTCTCTCTCTCTCTCTCTCTCTCTCTCTCTCTCTCTCTCTCTATCTATCTATGCTATCCCCCCCTCACACCGTTTTCTCTTTGCTTCCCGGCATGGCGTGTTCCTTTCACACCCGTAGCGGCAGCATTGCCGCGCGAGTGCCGCTTGCCGCGGGGTCCGCCCCCCCCCCCCCTCTCTCTCTCTCTCTCTCTCTCTCTCTCTCTCTCTCTCTCACCCCTCTCGCCCGCGGTCGAGTCGCCGCTCTTTTCAGAAAAGTATTCGTAATTCTTCTCCTTTTTCTGTCGGGGGGGTTTGTCGCCCCTTTGACGCTGCTGTGGCGGCGGGGGGAGGGGTGGGGGATGACGTGGCGGGTAGAGGGGAAGAGGGGGGGGGGGGGGGCTGGAGGTCCGTGGTCCGGGTCCGGGGCGCCGCTCGCGTAAAGAAATGCAAATTGAATGGCGTCGCCACGCCCCGCGACTTTCGCCCGGCCGCGCTGCCGCCGCCGCCTGCGCCCGCGAAGTGGAGCACTGTGACTGCGGCCAACTTTTGCCGCCGCCCCCCGCGAAATGGACAATGGGGTGTGGCGGGGCGCGGCCGCCGTGCCTCTTTTGTGGCGCCGGCGCCTGTGTTGTGGTGGTGGTGGTGGTGGCTGCTGCTGTGTTCACCCTTCACCTCGCCGCCGCGCGAGCCGCGCTGGTGGTGGCCGCCTGCGCCGGGGATGAAAAGTAAATAATGGGGAGGAAGACTCGAGAGGGGGGCGGACGCGCCGCAGTCTAAAATTTTTTGTGTTTAAAAAAGTAATTTGAACGGGAAAAAGAAATTAATTTTTGAGGTAAAAAAAATTCTCAGGTAAAATATGAAAAATTCCGCTATTTTTTGCGCTTTTTTTTCTTGACATTTATCGGATGGTTTTTGTCGTATTGAACTTTTGCGATAATTTTTTCTATGTGCCTCATTCCCTTTTTTTTATCTAATCCGCACGATTTGTAGCTAGCGTCGCGTGTGTTCTTGACCTACCCTCTTCCCTCCCCCTTACTGTACGCCTCTATCTCTCTTTGCGGGGGGTGGTTGGATGTTGTACTCCTTTGATTGTTATATGGCGTCGTCGCGGTGTCGTAATCTGAGCCCTCAAGTGCGTGTGTGTGTGTGTGTGTGTGTGTGTGTGTGTGTGTGTGTGCGTGTGTCGTAAAAGGCGGAATAAAGCTCGGCCGGGATTCATAAGGCCGTCTCTGCGACACGCTGCCGCATGCTGCTGGGGAGTTGCTGGAGCACCCTTTACTGCCGCACTCTCGGCGCAAGGTTAATGAAGAGTTAAACCCCCGGCCCGCACAAAGGCGTAAAGTGTTTCTCGAGTGAGACGAGAGAGAGAGAGAGAGAGAGAGCGGCCGCCCGCGTGCCGGCCCGCCGCCACCGTCTGTGCGAGTGAGACGGGGAGAGGGGGTGTGTGAGAGAGAGAGGGACGCTTGCTGTGGTGGCGGCGGCGGCGGTGGTTGTTGGCAGTAAAAGGACCGCGGGTCTCTTTACGACACGACGCTCAAACACTGCTGCCGGACCGTCCCGCCCGCCCTCCCTCCCTCTCTCTCCCTCACTCTCTCTCTCTCCGTGACGCCCTCTCTCTTTCTTCCTCCCTCACCTGTCTGCTTCCGTCCCCTACACTTCATCCTCCTTGTGTTGTGTGTGTGTGTGTGTGTATTCTTCTATTTTTTTTTTGTTTTGTCTTCCACCTCGTTTTTCTTCCGGTAGGGACAGGCGGAGACGTCGCCTTCGTTTCTAATTACCACACTGTCTCTAATTTTTTAGTGTAGACTTCAAGTTTGTATTTTTACCCTAATTATATTGGTGGTGTATATTATTTATTCCAACCTAATTAGTAATTACAACTTGAAAAAAAAAGCTCACGCAAAAAACATCGAAAGTTTGTGGTGCTCTTTGTTGCCTGTTGCTCTCTCTATCTCTCCTGCTCGTTCTCTCTCGCTTCCTCTGCATGTACCTGACAGGAGCGCAAATTAACGGACGGGTCGGCCTTCTTGAGCCCCCCCACCCCACCCTCCCCTTCAGCCCTCCCCACCCTCCCCTTCAGCCCCCCTCCCCCCTCCCCTCCTACCCCCTACCCCCTACCCCCTCCCTCTTGCTGCTGTGGCCCCCAGGCGTTTTTGGTCGTGCTTATCCTCTACATGTGCGTGCGAACCGACGTGTGTGTGTGTCGCTCTTACATAAGCCCGTCTCGGATGTGAAAACATTTTTTGAGAACAATAATTAGAGAATTCCCACGACGTTTAATTCATGACGTAGAAATTGGTCTGGAGAGTGAGAGGGTGGGAGGAGACACTAGCCTCGGCCGCTTCTCTCTCTCTCTCTCTCTCTCTCTCTCTCTCTCTCTCTCTCTCTCCTTGGATCGCTCTAAGGAAAACCTCTCGTCCCGCTCTCTCTGACTCAGACACCCCTCCGCCGCGTACTATCCGAACCCACTCTCTCTCTCTCTCTCTCTCTCTCTCTCTCTCTCTCTCTCTCTCTCTCTGCTCTGTTTCCCGTTTTGTGCCGCTGTGTTCGTTTTCCGCTTCTCTGCCCTTTCCCGTTCCCCCTTACCGCTCTCCTAGGGGGCTGAAAAAGGACAGAGAGAGAGAGAGAGACAGAGAGCGGGAGCGTGTTTTTCTCCTTGTCTATTTTCGATCCGCCCGCGCGCGCCGTGTATCTGGCGCCGCTGCTGCCGGAGTACAAAATCCACCGCAGGGCAGGCGGCGCGTCGTGTGCAACCGATGCCACGCCTCTCTCTCTCTCTCTCTCTCTGCTGTCTCTCTCCCACCTGCTACATTTCCCTACTTCTGCTATGTACATTCCAGATCTCTCCTTACCTCTCTCGCTCCTTCTCCCCCCCCCCCCCAAAAAAAAACAACAACTCCCAATCCCACTCTTCCCTTTCTCCCTCCCACTCACTATCCCCTCCCTCTCTCTCCCTCCCTCTCTCTCTCCCTCTCGCAGGGCCCCGTAGGAATGCCGCCCCCGCTCCAGCCCCGAGCCCCCCTTTTGCCTTTTGGAGCGGCACGCGCGGCGACGAAAACGCTCGGCTGCGGCAGCGGTGCTACTGTTGGCTAATATACGTCCCCGGGATGTCACCGCCGCTGACTGCCGACTCTCAACCCCCCAACCCCCTCAACCCCCTCAACCCCCTCAACCCCCTCAACCCCCTCAACCCCCTCCCTCAAACCCCACCCTCAACCCCCTCCCGCAACCCCAATCTGAACGGATCGTGCCCCGCTTGCGTTGGCTGCTGCTGCTGCTGCTGCTGCTGCTGCTGCTGCTGCTGCTGGTGCCGCTGGTGCGGTTTGATTTGTAGGCACGGCGGCGGCGGGGGATGTGAGGCTGGTTGGGCCGTGCCGTGTGCTGTGTCCCGGCGTCCCTCTGCGGTCGCTGGCTGTGGCCGCCGTGCCGGAAAAGTGCGAGCGGGACGGGAGAGAGAGAGAGAGAGAGAGAGAGAGAGAGAGAGAGAGAGAGAGAGAGAGGAGAAAGCGTGTGACAGAGAGAGAAATAAGTAGAAAACTTAAAAAAACGAAAATTATGCAGGTGTTACGCTTACAAATTTTGTCGACGAGGGAAGGAAAAAAATTATGAGAATTGATACCACTTTCTGAGTTTGTAGTTTCTCCTTCCTCCTCCTCTTCCCGGGTGCCGGAGGAGGAGGAGGAGGAGGAGGAGGGGAGGAGGTATTGGCGTTCGAGCACACCGCGTTCACACGGCCGCCGAGGAGGAGGAGGAGGTCTGCTTCAATTTCCGTGTCGGGGCCAATAACGTCTATCCCCCTCCCACCCCCGCCGCCGCCGCCCGCACCCGTCTCCGTCTGGCGCATACGGATGGCCGTCTGCGGGTGCGCGGTGCGTTTTGTAATGACGAGGCGTGTGGAGGCTGCAACACTTATTGCGTGGGCGGTGTGCTCACCTCTCTCTCTCTCTCTCTCTCTCTCTCTCTCACACACACACACACACACACACACACACACACACACCCGTGCAGTCGGTCCGTCGTGGAATGTACCGTGTGTTCTTTTTAAACTTCACTGTGACACGAAGGCTCTTTAAAAAAAATGGAAAGCATACACATTTCAGGATTCGTGTTTTCACTGAATTGTGGTGAAAATTTGAAAAAAAAAATACCTGTAAGACTGGCCATATAAGACGGGCCAAGCGGTGTTACCGTGGTGGTGGGGGGTGTGTCTGTCCCTGGACCACGGTGCCGCGTCGGGCCCGGCCAGCCAGCCAGCCGTATGGACGTATGATTGCGACATGCTATTTCCTAATGGCTGCTTCCAATTTCCTGTGCGCCCGGTTGACTGTGTGTCCCTACCCTCCCCGCCCTCTCTTTCCCTCCCACTCCCTTTCCCTCCCTCTCCCTCCCTCCGACCTCGTCCCAAGCCTCCACCACCACCCTGCTCGACGGCGGCCCAGTGGTGGGAGAGAGAGAGAGAGAGCGCAGGGGCCGATGGGATGGGTCGCGATAGGTGTCCTGGGATGTGGCATGCAGGTCCACGTATCTGTTGGGGATTCCACCGCCACTGCCACCACCGCCTCCGCCCGCTATCCCTCCAGACACACGCTCTCTCTCACTCTCTCTGCCTTCTGTGAGACCCTCGCTCTCCTGTCTCCTTTCCCCCCTCTTCCTCCTCCTTCTTCTTCGTCTGAAAATAGTTTCGCCTGAAACCATCTAATTTTCGCGATATCGTAACGGAGCCGTCTTGTCTATATATAAGGGGGGGGGATGGGGCTGAAATACAGGCGGTACGAGGCCTCGCCTTCGATACCAGGACTTTTTTTTTACGGCTTGCGAAGTGAGTTGTATTTAAAACGAAACGGAACTAATTTTTTAAAATCTTTTTTTTTTTTTTTTTTTGGGGGGGGGGGGGGGTCTTGGCCGCGTCGATGTTCGCGTACTGACAACTCCGCCGAAACTCGAACCCGCGCGGCGGAGGCGGTATTGGAACCCGCGACGCTTCCGTCCTCCACTGCGTCGGCTGCTGCCGTGTCGCTGCCGCGCGGCGCCCAGGGGCTTACATTTGCACGATGAGTTTGCGTGGGACTAGGCCCCTCTGCCGCCGCCGCCGCCGCCGCCGCCGGTCCAGATGTCGCACGGGGAGGGAGGGAGAGGGACGGAGGGTGGGAGGGAGAGGGAGAGAGTGAGCCATCCCAGTAATGGATCCCCGAGGACCCCGTGCCGGGACCACTGGGCCGGTGCTCGCCTTCCCGCGCGGTACGCACAAGTCAGCCCGCCGCCGCATCCATCTCTTGCGTCGTCTGCTGCACACACACACACACACACACACAAAGTGTCTCCTTGCATCGTCTGCAGCGTGTCGTCTGCTGCGCAGTGTGTGTGTGTGTGTGTGTGTGTGTCCCTGCCGTCTGGAGCGCGTTTCTACAGAACCTTCCCCGAACTCCGCAATAATTTGATGATAATAATTATTATATCAGAAGCAATGTTTTGGTTAAATTTACCACCACCCTCCAAAAAATTGACCTCCTCCTAAAATGTTTCTTTGTTCTTGGAGAGTCCCTAAACCAAACCACGAAAGTCTCTAGAAAAATAATTGTGGAATCTATGACGTTTTTTTTTTGTGTTTCGTCTTATCTATTTATTTTTAATACTGAAACGTTTGCGGTGTTGTGCTGCCCGCAGGCCTGCAACGAGTTCACGACGCACGTGATGAACCTGCTGCGGGAGCAGTCGCGGACGCGGCCCATCACCCCCAAGGAGATAGAGCGCATGGTGCAGATCATACACAAGAAGTTCTCCTCCATCCAGATGCAGCTCAAGCAGTCGACGTGCGAGGCCGTCATGATCCTTAGGTCCAGGTTCCTCGACGCCAGGTGAGTCGCCGCTGTCGAAGTATTCCGCTCTAAACCTTTTTAGAAATAAATTTATATTCACAATCAGCAGTCAACTTATAAAGTTTTTCATAATTTTTTTTTAATTGAGGTTGTGTTTGAGTTGTTTTTTTTTTGTTATTTTTTAATTGTTAAGGCAGAGGGCTGTAACGTTGTGTGGGCTTGTTTTAAGGAGCCTTCTTAACGGCGGTTTTGGGCGGACAGCTGCCCGGGCCGGGCCCAAGTTTGCCTCTCTCTCTCCCCCTCCTCCCCCTTGACTGCTGCGCTCGCTTGCGTTTTGACGGCCCGCCGCCCACCCGCGCGCGCGCGCTCTCCTACACATTTTCCCTCTGAAAGTTGTTATGCGGGGGAGGCAAGGGAAGGGGAATAGGGGGGGCTCATGGGGCGCAGGTGTGCCGGGGGAGGGGGGGGGGGGCGCCACTCGGTTCCACCCTCCCTCCGCCCCCAACCCCCACCCCCGTACACCGCGCTCTGCGTCACAAGGACAAGCCACACCACTCTCTCTCTCACACACACACACGCGTCAGGAAGTGTGACGGAAGGGTGTTGTAAGTACGAGTGGTGCGGCCGGCAGCGCCCGGCAGCTCCCGGCGGGTAGGCCGGCCCGCGGCGCGCGGGTGCCGTGCGGCCGTGCGGCTGCCGACCTGCCGGGCGCCGAGGCGGGTCCGCGAATACCGGCATGATTTACTGCGCCCCTCTCGTCCGGCACAGGTGTCTCCTCCCTCCCGACTCGCTTCCACTCCACCGCCACGGCGGCGGCCTCTCTCTCTCTCTCTCTCTCTCCTCTCTCTCTCTCTCCCTCTCCCTCTCTCTCTCCTCCCTGACTCCGGCCGACCCCGCCCGCAACGTTTCGGTCGCGGGTTCGAGTCCCGCGGTGCCGTCTCGCGGCCGCCGCCGTTTTCTATCCCCCGTCCTGCGCACGGCTGTTGTTTCCCTCTCTCTCTCTCTCTCTCCCCTTCCGCTCTCTCCCTCTCCCTCTCTCTCTCTCTGTCTCTCTTCCTCTCTCTCGACGCCATACTCCGTACGCTTTTACACGAGCATTTACTCCGGTAATGGTAGGGGCCCGTAACTCAGGTGTAGGAGGACAGGTGACGCTCCCTCTCTCTCTCTTCTCTCTCTCCCTCCTCCATATCGCCGTCTCAGTCTCTCTAGTGCGCGTTCTATCCTTGCTGGTCGCAACCCTTATCCCTCTCTCCCCCTTGGCCAACACGGAAATCCTAGCCTCCTCTGTCTGTCTGTCTCTCTCTCTCTCTCTCTCTCTCTCTCTCTCTCTCTCTCTCTCTCTCTCTCCTCCTCTCGAAGTCTTATCACCGCCCGTCTTGCGGGGCTGGACATGCTTTATCAGCCCCCATAGCCCGATGCTCGCCAAGTGTCGGCGGCCCCTCCCTGTTGGCCTCTCTCACCTGTGCAGGATGAGTGTCGTCTGCTCTGGCAGGCGGGCAGCCAGGCAGCCAGCCGGCCAGCCGGCAGCCAGGCAGCCAGGCACTCCTCTGAGCCTCTTCCTCCGCTGAGGAGCCCGGCTGACAAAGTTCATATCTTTTAACGCTGTTTTCCGACCCATCACTTCTACTTATATTACAACTCCCGCGGCAAAGTCTTCAAAAACTTAATAATGAAAACTTTGGGAAGGTCTATGTTATTATGGCTATGTGCCGGGCGGGAGAGAGAGAGAGAGAGAGAGAGAGAGAGAGAGAGAGAGAGAGAGAGAGAGAGAGAGAGAGAGAGGTATGCAGGAGGCGGTGGGCGTTGCGGGACTTACAAGTTCCCGGCGAGGTGTCGGGCGGGAGGCGGAGGGGGTGGGGGGAGCCCCACACAGGGCGGTTGGAGCGGAGGGGGCCACGGGTGAGGGGGGGGGGGGGGAGGGGGCCCCGCCGCCACGCCCTGCGCGCCCCTCAACTTGCAAAGAGTGAGCATTATTCAGAAGAGTGGGAAGTTGCATCGCCGCCTTCAGTCTCTCCTCTTCGCTTCTCTTCGGCTGGCTGTGGCCGAGCGGGGGGGGGGGGGGGGGGCCTTGCGCCCGTACCGCTGCTGCTGTTGCTGCAACCACCTCCACTACAACCGCTACCACCGAACAACAACGCCGCCCCTCTCTCTCTCTCTCCCTTTCATTCCCTCTCTCTCCTCGTGGGTTTGCCACACTTCTATGCGAGTCCAGATTTCCCCTTTTCCCGTTTTCCTCCATGCTATCGCCCAGCAGGATGGCGTACACACTTTTCGGCGAGTAGCGCTTACTCACACACACACACACGCACACGCTCACACGCACGCACACACGCACACGCACACCTCGGCATAATCCGAGAGTTGGCTGAGGTTTACGAGGGGGAGGCGGCTGCTGCGGCGGCAAGCTGTTGTCGCCGGTTAACTCGAAATTGATACTCGTTACTCACGTCCCGCCGCCGCCTCATTTAGGACACTGGTTTTTTTTTTAAATTTATTTTGTTTTTGCTAGAAAGCGGGAAGACCATGATCTTTTATTAAGTTAAAAAAAAAGAATCATCACCCGATGACGTAAAACACAGCGGGATCTTAGTAGTCCGTGTCCCTTCTTTTTATGTCTGGCCTGCATCGTTGTCCCCCCTCTCTCTCTCTCTCTCTGTAGTGTAGCCGGTGGTTGGTTTTGGGAGGGGTCGCGGTGCTGGTGGTGGTGGGGGTGTCCCTCGACCCCCCCCCCCCCCCCCCCCCCTTTCTCTTCTCCGTCAGTCCAGGTTTTATTAGGAAATTCCGTAGCGCGGTTGGAATGCTTGTTTGAGTGTGTATAGGACTGTTGGAGCCCCGGGCGCCGGAGAAGCTCGCCAATTGATCCCCTTCCCTCCCCCTCTTCTCTCTCTCTCTCTCTCTCTCTCTCTCTCTCTCTCTCTCTCTCTCTCTCTCCTTTCTCCCTCTCTCTCCGCTCTCTCTCTCTCTCTCCTCTCTCTCTCTCTCTCTTTCTCAGCATCCGACGCGCGGATGTTACTATGGGAATGTCGTCCTCCTACAACTACGGATGGCACTTATCAAAACGTTGCCATTTATACTTTTGGCTTTCGCGCCCTTATTTTCTTTTGCACTGGCGTTGTAAAGTTATTACTATTCTCTCTTTGGTTTTACATCGATAAGGGGACTTTTTATTTATTTTTCGGGTCGAGGTATCGTCCCTGCTGTGTGGTGTTGCTGCCCCGTTTGCTGTAAATAATTGACCGCGCTGGAGGGCTGACAGTTTGTAGGGGAATTATTTACAGTTGGCGCTCGAAGGCGGCGGCGCGCGGCGATGCAGACGACGTAGTTTGATTTGTTTCTGCTTCACTTCGCGCAGCGCGTCTCTAATTGGGCATGGCTTGCATTTACCTGCGTCATTGCAAGTTTCATGCCCCCCCTCTCTCTCTCTCTCTCGCTGTATTTTTCCCTCTCTTTTGATCCCGTCATGTTCTAACGCTATCCCGTTTTCCCCTTTCTGTTTAACAGGAGAAAGCGGCGGAATTTTAGCAAGCAGGCGTCGGAGATCCTTAACGAGTACTTCTACTCGCACCTCAGCAACCCCTACCCCTCCGAAGAGGCCAAAGAAGAACTAGCAAGGAAATGTAGTATCACTGTATCACAGGTGAGTCGCCCTGCCCTATTCCGATGGTGCCGTTGGGAAGATTGCGAAGGGTACTGCTGGAAAATTACAAAGGGCACTGTTGGGAAATCCTGATAAAATTCAATAGAAAATTTCCTCAAATTCTTTAAAATAAAAAAAAAAGTTCTTGTAAAGAGATTCTCGGTGTATAATTAACGTAAGAGGAGGAGGAGCGGCGTGATTCGGTGGAAACGGAATCTCCCCTTGATTATATATATATTTCACCGTCTCCCTATTGCCGTCTCTCTCCTTCCCTTTGACGACGTGTCTCTCTCTCTCCCTCGCGTTTCTTGCGATGCGGTGGGTGTCTCTATTAAAGCTGAGCCCCGCACAGATTTATACTGCACGCCGGCCCGGCCGGCTGGGGGATATTGAAAATGAAAATCCGATAAAAATAGCAATTAAGATTGGAAGCGAGGGCAATTAGCTCTGTGAGAGGCGGCGGCGGCGGTGGTGGTGGTGGCGGTGTACGCGGGGGCGGCGGGGGCGGCGCACCCTCACAGCCTTGATTAAGGCCCCGGCGCCCTCCGGCATCGCTCAGCGGGCGGCAGTCAGTCACCCAACGGGGGCTGCTCCACCTGCCATGCGGGAGGAATCAGAACCCCGGCGGCGGCTGCTGCTGCTGCGGTGGTGGTGGTGGTGGTGGTGGTGGCAGCCAATCGGGTGTGGCCTCTGATTGAAATCGAGTTTGAAAGGTGCCGCTGCTGCTGCAGGGGAGAGTGTAGTGCGGACCGAACGTTCACTGTATCCCTTGACCACTCTCCTGCCCCCCCCCTCTCTCTCTCTCTCTCTCTCTCTCTCTCTCTCTCTCTCTCTCTCTCCTTCTGTCCCCGTATTTCCCTTTTCTTTCTCGTTCGCTCTCTATCCCTGTTTCTCTCTCACTCTCGCTCTCATTTGCATATTGATAACGGACCATTAAGCGAGGCGCTGATTAAGACGAGAGCCCCCTCCCCTTCCCCTCCTCTCCCCTTCCTCCCCTCCTCCGCCCCTCCTCTCCCTCTTGTCCGAGGACGACGTGCTCGAACCCCCTCCCCTCCTCTCCCTCCCCTCCCCTCCTCTCCTCTCGTCCTCTCCCGCGGATCCGGTGCGGATCTCCGAGGAGGGTCCGTCCGCCCCAAGAACTTGGCACCCCCTTAAGGTGCGCCTCGAGAATAGCAAACCGGCCGAGCTTCGTTTGTTTCACTCTCTCCCTCTCTCTCTCTGTCTCTCGAGCACTTATTCTCTCTCCCTCTATCTCTGTCTCTGTTTCTCTATGTTTCCACGCGCGAATTTTCTTTTTAAACCTATTGGTGGAGTAACATGAAAAATATCTGTGACCCGAAATTAATTTGACCATCGTGTGTGTGTGTGTGTCGCAGGTGTCGAACTGGTTCGGAAACAAGAGGATACGATACAAGAAGAACATCGGCAAGGCGCAGGAGGAGGCGAACCTGTACGCCGCCAAGAAGGCCGCCGGCATGGGGGGCAGCGACGACAGAGGTGAGTGTGTGTGTGTGTGTCGATGTGTGTGGGTGCGCGTGTGTGTGCGTGTGCGTGTGCGGTGACGCCGCTGGGAGGCTTTTCGAAAGTCGTTGTTGTTGTTGTTGTTGCCGTTGTTGTTTTGGTGGCATAGATTCGGCATAATGACGAAAGGGGTGGGACGGGAAAACGGAGAAGGGGAGGTGATGATGATGCTTGTGATAAGGAAGGGAAGAGGAGGAGGAGGAGGGAAACAAGAACACGGAGGGAAAGGCCTGGCGGTGGGGTTTGTAGTAGATAAGGCAAAGGCGGGAAAGGAAACAAAAGAAAACGGAACCGAAAGCGGATCCCCCTTGCAGAGGCCTGGAGCGGCCCGCGGGGCGGCGAGCGCGGTAAGAAGTGCTAGAGAGCTTCTATCCCTCTCTATCCACGCGGCGGCTAGAGCCCGTGCTCTATCTCGATGCATGTTGTCCACGCTGTTGTACACACATAGCGGCGACTGCGTGGTCGAAATTGGTTTGAAGAAAAAATAATGCGTCTTTAAAGTTTTCTTTGTTAATTGTTTTATAGCTTATCTACGTGTCTGCCTTAATTATTTTTTAAAAAGTGCGGTACTTTTCGGTCAGCTTGTCAGCTTTTATATATTTTTATTTTTTTTAGAGGGACGATAGGGAATTTATTAAGGCGGTGGGTTCCGGCTGCGGGGGGCCCGTGTCCGGACGGACGCTGGGCTCCCCGGGCGCCCTGGTCAAGATAGCTTTTTAGTGCAAGCTAACTGGGGAAGCTGTGGGAGCGAGGGAGACGGAGAGGGGCGAGGGAGAGAGAGAGAGCCTCCTTGCCCTCGCGCCTGATTTACTGCAAATGCTTGCTGCCATGCCCCCCCCCCCTCCCTTGCCCCGGCGGCGGCGGGTGGGGGGTCCCCAGGTCAGTTCTCGATAAGACCCCCCGGAGGGGGCGTGGCGGGGCGTGGCGCGGCGGGACCCCCCGCAGAGACCGCCGGCACCCCGGGGTAAGGTGAGGGCACCTTGGTGGTGGCGCGTGGGGGGTGGAGCGGGGCGCAGCGGGGCGGGGGGTGTTTTTCGGCGAGGCCGATCGGGAATCTGGCTGGTTTATGCGGTCCGAAGGGGTGCGGTTGGTCGACCGGCGGCCGCCGCCGCCGACGCCGCCGCCGCGTTTCGATTTGCGATGCCCCCGCGCGCGGCGCCCGCCGCCGGGGCCTCTGACCACGTGTGTGACACGTATATCGCCCGGCTGCCTCCGCTCGCGTGACGTGGGTTCGAATCCCCGCCGCGCCCCTAGATTTTTTTTTTTTTTTTTTTTTCGTGCTGTACTACGGTGTTTTTTTTTTCTGTGGGAAGGTACAGAGAAGGGGGCCCAGGCGCGTGTTTTTAGAACGTTTCTGCTGTTTTTCTCTTCTACCGAAATATGGAATCGGTGTGGCTGGGGGGTGGGGGTGGGGGGGGGGGGGGGCTGGAGGGACTGTGGTGGGCGGCGGCGGCAGAACGCAAAGACGTATTGTGTATTCAGGAGGAGTATGGCGCACCGTTTCGTGACGATGTTCGGAATGGGGCCGAATGCCGCGCTGCAAGCGAGCGGAAGGGACGGTAGGGGGGGGGGGGGGGCAGCACCGCCGCACTATTTCCATTCCGCTGCTCTCGACAGTCCAGGAGGAGGACGCCGCGGGAGGGAGAGAGAGAGAGAGAGAGAGAGAGAGAGAGGAGAGAGAGAGAGAGAGAGAGAGAGAGAGAGAGAGTGGGATGTGGCGCGGCTCCGTTTTCTGCCGAGTCGAGTCGACGCTCTGTCGCTGTTCGGCCGGCCGCGTACCTGGTAGGAGCCCGAGCAGAGTGGCAGTCGGCCCGAGACGGAACACACTAATTGGCCGCCGCCACCGCCGCCGCCGCCGCCTGTATCCGTGATGATGAATACGGCAGGGCCCGCCCGGGCTCGGCACAGCTCCGCGGGGCGCCCGGCAGGTAGGCAGGTCTGTTGCGCGGCCGTGTTGTGCGGGCCGGCCTACCCCGCGGTCCGCAGGCGCCAGCACCACCGGCCGCACAGAGTGCAGCGGACTCCGAAAAGTTTCCAATCGCCGCCTCTCTTTCTCTCTCCCCCCTCCCCCTCCTTCCTCCCTTTCCTTCTCTCGCTCTCTCCCTCTTCCTCTCTCGCTCTCACTCACTGCACTCCTGCATTGCGCTCTTCTCTTTTGGTAATAATAACTGAATGAGAGAGAAAAAGAGAGAGAGATTTAGAGAGGTGTTTTTCCCACCGTGTGTGTGTGTGTGGCACATTGGCAACATTGTCAGCTCGAATCGGTCCCCACGGCACCAATGACTGCCTTGTTTGGGTGGGCGGCGTCGGCGGTGGTCCGCGACCGGTCCGTCTCTCGTCTCTCTCTCTCTCTCTCTCTCTCTCTCTCTCTCTCTCTCTTCCTCTTACACTACACACACAACTGTAACGTGCGATTTATAAACTTTAAATTTAACAAAAAAAAATTACGTAGAGGCGTGGGATTGCAGAAAGTCACAAGAAAGTGGGGAAAAACGCATAAATGAAAAAAAGGTGCGGTACTCGAACCCGGGGCAAAGTGACTTGCGGTGCTTGTTTGTGCGCACAACGCCGAAGATTAAAAGTTTGGGCGGCGCGACATGCGACATTTCGCTAGTGCGGGTCAGAGTGAGAGAGGGGGAGTGAGTGCGGGAAAGAAAGAGAGAGCGATGTATAAAGGCGATGTATGGAAAGAATGAATGAAATTGGAATGGGGGCGACTGCGTCGGCATACCGGACTTGTGTAGCATTGGAAAGGGGGAAGAGAGAGAGAGAGAGAGAGAGAGAGAGAGAGAGAGAGGGTGGGGCAGAAAAAGGCAAAAGGAGGGTCTGAGAGAGAGAGCGAGATCTCAAACTCATAATACAGCGCAAACTTTCCCTCCGCCCTGGCTTTTTTTCTTTCTCTCTCGCTCTCTCCTTCCCAGCGGCTGCTGCCCCGCTCTTTCTTTCTCTCTCGCTCTCGAACTCCCCCCCTCCCCCGGCAGCACCGCCGCCGAGTTTTTGGCGACGGGAGTGATAAGAATTCCGCTGGCGACGAAAAGGCTAGGATGAGAGAAGAATGTTGAAAATACAAAGTCTTCTCTCCTTCCTCCCTCTCTCTCTCTTCCCTTCCCTCCCTCCCGCTCTCCTTGTTCTCTCTCCTTTTTCTCTACTCTCTCTCTCTCCTTTAGTTGTGGTGGCCGGACTCCGATAAGCTGCGCCAAATCGGAAATGGCCGTTTGACCCCTCACTTTCTCGTTCAAAAAAAAATCCCATTTTTCTCTCTCTATTTATCTTTTTTATCAGGAGTGGGGTAGGAATATGTCGAAGTATCGGTAGAAATTCCCACGAAAAAAAATTGTTTGTGGGTACCGTAAAGGGGGGGGGGCTAGGCGTAGCATCTCGCGTGCGCCGTTTTAGATTGACTCGAATAAATCTCATTGCTTCCAGCCGGGTTCCCTGTCTCTCCCCCGATCCCTTCTCCCTTCCCTCTCTCTCCCACCCGCACACTGTCTGCGCGCTCCCTCTCTCTCGCACTCAAGATGGAGCTGCTGCGCGGCTGCTTGCGGCGGCGGCGGGCGCCCCGATTATTTTTTCGTTAAATGGAAATTGCGGGAAAATGGGGGGGATATTGCTTTGCATTGTGGCGGCGGCGGCGCCCCCCCCCCCCCCCCCCCCCCGTGCATTTGACGATGCTCCCCGCTCTCCTGTGAGTGCGAGAGAGTCGAGGAGAGCGGGAAAGAGTTCGGTTCCGGTCCGTTTAAATCACTCTCATTGGCCGCACAGTTAATGGCGGGCGCTTTTAATTTCTTTGTGCGCGGATCTTCGTTACAACCGCGACGTCCATGGCTGAAAAATAAAACACAATTCGTCGAGATTTTTTTTTCCTTTTATTTCTATCTTGATTTTGGATAGAAACAAATTTTTTTTTTAACGGCGTCGCGTGGGCGTCCGTGTCCGGGAATTGTTTTCGGCTGTGTCTGGCGCCCGTCTCGGCTGCCGCCCTGCCGCGCTGCCGCCACCCCCCGCTCGGGCTGCCGAGCTCGTGTTGTCTTTCACCTCTCTCTCTCTCTCTCTCCCTCTCTTTCTTTCCCTTTTCCGGCCCTCACCCCCTCACAGCCCTCTCTCTCTCTCTCCCTCCCCCACCGCGTCGCATGGCTGACCTTGCCGTACCGGTCTCTCGATTTGCCGATCTATTTTTCCACTGGCGGTTAACGGCCTGCCCCCCCCCCTCCTCCTCTCCTTTCATCTGCCCCCCTTTTGGGTTGACACTGAAGGGTCTGCTTTGAAACTTAGAACCTTTTTGTTAAAAGAAGCACACCTCAAGTGTTTTTTTACTTTTTCATCGAGATTTAACTCAAAACGCATTATTTTCCTAAAACTGAAATTTTTGAGATTTTTTTGTGTCCGGTGAGTCTGATTTCCGTGCTGGCACGACGGGAGATGCGTCCCATCTCTCCATTTTCCTCTCCTTGTTTTTGGAAAAAAAAGACACCAGAAGAAACTGAACAAAGGGGTGAAAACTTATTTTTTGGCGGACAACAACGTTGAGCTGGGCTGGGATAGAGAGGGGGTAGGGGGAGGGGGTGGATAAAGCCCGAAGCGAGAGGGAGAGGAAGGAGGGGAGGAAGGGGAGGGGAGCAGAAAAGGAAGAGGAGAAAAAAGGCGGGAAACGAAATGGAGTTAATAAATCACGAGTGTGTAATGTTGCCCCTGACAGTCTGAATGGTTGTGTGCCGCGGAGGGAGGGAGGGAGAGGGGAGACGGGGGAGGGAGGGAGGGAGGGGGAGACGGGGATTAGGGGCGCACCGGCTAGAGGGAGAGAGAGGGAAAGAGAGGGAGAGCTATCCGTAGGCGTGGAAAAGCGCACGCTCTTTTCCCCGGTGCCGTGGTGCGTTCGCTGCTGGCGGAGGCTGGAGTCCCGGTGCACTGCACTGCACCGCCGGCGCTGGAGGCGGCTGGAGGCGACTGGAGGCGACTGGAGGCCTACCGCTCGAGTCCGGCGGCGGTCTCACTGCTATCGCATTCATTTGTGGAAGGGTTGTTGTCGTGAGGGAGGGGGGGGGGGGCGTTTCTGGCCGATCCCCCGCCTCCTCCTCGCTGGCGTGCGTCCGTCTCGCTCGCACTGCACCCCGGCCGCGTCTCTCTCTCTCTCTCTTTCTGCCGAGTCCCAGGTGCTGTGAGCACATCCAGCACCACCACCACCACCACGACCACCACCACCGCTGCCGCCGCCCTCTACAACATGAACATTTTAATCGTGTATATGTATGTGTGTGTGCGTTGCGTGTGTGTGCGTGTGTACGGTCGCGTGTCTCGCCGCGCGCGTGTGCATGTGTCACGGGCGTGACGTACGCGCCGGTATACTACGTTCACTCATCGCGAGTTTTCCGCCCCCTCTCTGTTGCAGGTGCCTCGCCGTACAGCCTGGGCCCGCCGTCACAAGGCACGCCGACGCCCATGATGTCTCCGGCCCCCGGCCAGGACTCGATGGGCTACTCGATGGGCATGAACGGCGACTACTCGTCGCCCATGTCCGGCTCCCAGGTGGGTGGCCCTGGATACTGGCCCGCCCCCACGCCCAGCCCCTAACCCCCTCCCCCCTCCCCCCCTCGCGGGGCCCCGCCGCGGGCCCCGGCCGCGTGAAGCTCCCTCACGCCTTGTGATACGCCTCAAGTATACGCCTTGTACATAGACATGAGTGCACGCCGCGGCGCCGCACAGCGGCCTCGGGCCTCGCCGCGCGCCCCGGCCGGTGACGCGGCCCGCACCGGCAGGGCGCCGTCGGGGGGGCGCCGCCAGGTCGCCGCCGACCGACACACGGAGGCTGCGGCCGGCCGGCGGACCCCCCGCGGACGCCGTGCGGTGCGGGTGCAGCCCCCCGGTCCGCGCGCGGAGCGAACGGGGCACGCCAGCACCCCCTCATTGCAAACGGGTTGATAGAGCGCCTAGACCACCGCCTTACTGCGGGGGTTTCCTCAAACGTATACGACACGTTTTTAAGTTTTGACTTTGTCGGCCGCGGGCCGCGCGCCATGGCGTGCTTCCCGCGGCCCTCTTTCAGTTTTTTGTTGTGGAGGGTTTTTAAAGGCTCGTATTTGTTTCGCACAGGGTATCTCGTCTGTGTGAGTGTGTGTGTAGCTTATGTATTTTTGTACGTCTTTTGCGGGGAAAAAAGTTTTTAAAAAAAGAACCTCTTTGAATGTTTTTAAAAATAATGAAATCCGGGCGACGTTTGCAATGGGGTGGCTTGCCCGCCCGTGGTCCTGGCCGCCGCGGGGTACGACGGTTCATCCTGCACAATCAAATTTTTAACTCATTTGTACCCACAGGCATTTTATTTAGGTGATGACTTTTTTGTACAGAACGTTTTAACTTATACGACAAATCCTCCTGTGCATTTATATGTAACTTGATAAGGGTAATACGAGTATACCAGAAAAATGTTTTTACTGCATTTGCATCGATTGGAAACCAGAATCTTTTTAGCGGATGTTGTACATCCTAATTTAATTGATGTTTTTTATGAATTTAATTGTACCGAAATTTCATTGTATTAACGCGTAAGGGTAATATGAGTATACCAATTTCGTTTTTGTTTACCTTGGCTGAATTGAAAAGTCTTTAAAAAAACTTACTGCCCTTGTGACAAATGTGCACGTTTCTTGACGGTGGGCATGAATGGGTTAAAGTGTGTAGTGGTTTGCATCAAAACGCTTTGCGGTAGCACACTATCATGTAAAGTACAAATATTTGATCTATTTAACTTTATTTTTATTAGAGACGGAAACATGAAATAAGGTAATGAAATTGTCCTTAAAGTACGTACGGCAGTGTGTGAGTGAGCACCCCTGGCATTACAACAGCGGAGAGAATGAATTGGTTGCAAGTGATTTTTTTTTCCTATTTTTACCGCGTTGTAGAGGACGGCGTGTTCAAAACGACGTTCGTCCTCCATTTTGAAACTCGATCGCGAGCGCCGGCTCAACTCGTTGTCGGTTGTTATTTAGAAATTTCGGAGCTCACTTTTTTAGGCACGAAGTTGCCTTGTTGTTTTTGTTTGGCTACCAAAACCACGAGTGTTGTTGGTTTGCTCATACGACGATGTCGGGGTGGCTACCCACTGGCCTTTATTGTCCTTTTAAAACTTTGGTTGGATACTGCAGGGGGAGCTCGGACCACCTCATATCATCCTTGTTTTGTTTTTGTTTTAAGTATCACATTTTTATGTTGTTTCGTAGGCTAACTTTTAATTTCCCCTCTTTTTGTGTATCTTGGTTTTAGGTATAATAATTTTTTTAGGTTAACGCTAAATTTAAATTTAAGAGAGTAAAATCTTGAGTATTGTAAAATTAATTAAACGTCTTAGTGATAAGTCTAGCATTAGACCAAGTATACGGATAATTTTAAATAAATGACTACAAGAATTGTTATGAATCTGTAAGCTTAGGATTTGTATGATTGTTGTGGTGGCCCTGTACTGACTCAGGGCTCCCTCTGTGTGGCAATGTACGCCTTTTTTGTATTTCTGTGAGAAACAAAAATAAAGTTGTTTGACCGGAATTTGTAGCTCTAGCTGAGCCCTAGGCTCCCATTCCCGCATGGCATCGACACTAACTGCACATAACATTGTCGTAGGTGACGGGAAATTCGCAAAAAAAAATCCACTACACAGCGAAAATGATTTTGCAGTAGATTGGACCGCGTCGCTCATTTTTTCTATGACGGAATGCAGAATTTTTGACTAGAATTGCATTATAGAGATGAGCATGATTCAATGAGAATCTGTTTGGAGTTTTTTTTTTTAATAAATAGCGGCGGACCGTTGTAACGCGACGAGCGCAGTACCGACAGGCTATTTTGCTTTCAATGGGTCCAAATCAAAACTGTACAACCGGGTTTGCTCTGGACTTTCCTCTTCCTCGGCTTGGCGCAGTAACCGCATGCCGCAATCACAAGGGATGGGCCCTTGCACTCTCCCAAAAATAAATTTGATTCGAGAAAGAAAATCGTTGAGTCAACCTCAAATTTTGATCGTCTCAGGGGGTCATTAAATGGTGGTCTAAAACATGAAATATATTGGTTGTCGTGATCAAATATTAACCGTTTTGATTGGAAATTGTGTCAAATGAACCATTTTTTTCGTCGGTTCAACCAATATTTAGTGACCCTCGGAAACGACTTCTTTTCTTTTGTTTGCTTTAGTGTGTGGAGGTCTTTTGGTCCTTTTCTTTTTTTTACAAATACAAGCTGCATTTTAGTGGCAAAAGAAGATCCGTTCTGGAGGCACGTGTCATGGTTTTCACTTCCACCCGAGCTGTGATTACGAGAGCACAGTCTTGCTGTTTCTTTTTCCTCCCCTGGAGAGAAAGGCAGAGCCAAACTGCAAAATACTCGAAGCTGAAAAATTAAATTAAATTATACAAGACGGCAATAACTGGGATAATCCGGCAGCAGGGAGACTTGAAGTCATGACCGTGCTTTTACTATTTCTTTATCTCCATTATTCTCTCCTCGTCATTCGAAGAATTTCCATAATGACATAAAACTCTTGGGAGATGAGTCTAATTCTGTGGGGTGGTTGTGTTGCAGCCCTCCTACGCGGAGACCGGCATGGGCTACGACCCAATGCATCAGGTGAGCACAGCACCACACCAGTGTGTGAAGGAATCGGTAGCGAGTATTATTGTGGGGTTTATCGAACACTGAGCTGCTTGGCTGCTGCCTTGGGCCTTGGACAGGGGAGTGGGGGGGGGGGGGGGGGGGGGGCTGTAGAGTATAGCGCCCGAAGGGTGGAGTGGCCGCCCTATACGAACAATAGCGCGGAGGTGATACGCTTGAAAGCTTCCACTCCCTACACCATACACTACATTATGCCTTTGCAACGTTTGGACGTGAGAGGCAGAGAGGGGGGGGGGGAGGGGCGTGTCTCTTGCTGGGGCTTTTCAGATCACACCGCAACTCTCTCTCCCTCTTTCTCGCGCGCTCGGCGCCGCCGCCGCCGCCGCCAGAGAGAAATATCTCTTACAGAGACTCTATTTAAACGTCGTCTTGCGCGCGGCGGAATTGCGCGCACACATGCGAGATGCGGAGGGAAAACCGTGGCAGGAATATTTTCAAGATTCGGGATGAACGTACGCTGTCTGCAGTGCCTTTTCCCGGCTCAAAATTTCAGTTAAATATTTTTTAAATTTAATTTTGATATTTTTGCCAGCACAAGCACGGCTCGTACACCGTGCAGGAATGCCTTTGTAGAAAGGTGGTAGGAATTGGTAGGAATCTTGCGGCGGGGGGTACGTCGTGACCGTCACCGAGACGGTGTGGGGGCCGCGGGGGCCGCGGGGGCCGCGGGGGCCTCACCGGCTGACTTAGTGTGGCCGTGCACGCGACTGTACTCACACGAGAGCGTGAACTTGTGCGCCCTAATGTGGGCGCGTCTGTGTGTAGAGTGTGTGCATGCATGCGCCCACACTGTTCACATATGTGAACCACGTGAGTGTGTGTGCGCGTCCCCGTGGCGTGACGCGATGGAGAAGGGGCGGGTCCGGGTGGAGAGGGGGGTGGAGGGTGGCATTGTGTAGGAGGACGTACAACCCGGGCGAGCCTTGTTATCCGAAAGCCGCACACACAAAGCCGGGCGGGGCCTTCCCAGAGAGACCCCCCCCCCCCCCCTCTCTCTCTCTCTCTCTCTCTCTCTCTCTCTCTCTCTCTCACACACACACACACACCCCCCCCCCCCCCCCCCTGACCAATACCGCAGACGTAGGGCGCGTATTTGCTGTTGAAAAGAGGTCATCGAACAGGATATACTTGGAAAGAAAATTACCATCTTAAAATTATTTGCCAAGTTTTGAGATAAAAAAATTTAATTGGGTACATCTACTAAATTGTTTTATTTGTATGTTTAACAAGAAAACAAGGGGGCGACAGGCAAGAATCGAACGCATGACCTCTCGCGTGCCGAGCGGTCCTTCTCACCCGCGTAGCCACGGACACGCGGTGGAGACCCGTGCTCCCTTGCTGAGGGAAAGAACTTGATAAAATTTTTGCCCTCTCCCCTCCGCGAACCGTGCGGTCCACGCCCCACCCTCCTCCCCCTTGGTTTTGGGGTGTACTGTACCAGTGGGCTGCGGGGACCACAGTGTGAGTGGGACAGCAACATATCCGGCTGATCGGCCATCTCCGTCTGACACTCAGTAACTGGCGCGCCACTCGCGGGCTCGTTGTGCCTAATTCTTGTCGCCGTAAATATGTTCCTCTTTCTGGCGCCGATCGGGGGTCGCTGCTGGCGCCTGTGTGTGTGTGTGTGGCGCCGCTCCCACGGTGCTTCAAAGGAGGAGGGGGGGTCGGATGTGCATACAGATGTCGACTTTAATAATTATTATTATTATTTTTATTATTTCGGCCGTCACTTTTAAAGTTTCCCGCTAGTGCTGTGTTTGTATGTGTTTGTGTGTGTGTGTGCCGCCGAGACGGGGCCTCCCGCCGCAAAGAGAGAGAGAGAGAGAGAGAGAGAGAGAGAGAGAGAGAGAGAGAGTGCGATAGAGGGAAGGTATATACGAGGGAAAGGAATGGTGCGAGGGAGAGAGAGGGACAGAGGGATAGAGCGAGAGGGCCAATTTCTTGTAATCCCTTATATGTGTGCGACAACAGACGCGGCCGGGACAATTTATTGGCAAGACGCGCTGCCCGGGCAAGAGGTTCTTCCGAAGCCGTAGAGGAGACAGTCGCAACAAAAGAGGAGCACATTCTCTCTCTCTCTCTCACGGCCGTTCGTCTCATCCCCTTTTTGTTATTCATCCCTATTCCTGGGACTCCATGAGACCATGAGGCTCCCCGCCGTCTCATGTCGGTCAAACCAAAAATAAGTGGCGTTTTTTTTTAAATTATTTTGTGGCAAAACTCTCTTAACTCCTCCTCTACTATAGAAATTTAACGTGGAGATGTGTTCTCATACCTCCGCGGTGCCGTCCTCCCGTGATTGGCCGCCCTGTTTTCCGAACAGATATCACTTCTGGTCCCTTCCGTTCTCCTTGAAGGGTTCGGCAAAGGGAGTGGTGGACCGCGCACACCGCGGCGAAAACAATACCGGCGGATGTCTCTCTCTCTCTCTCTCTCTCTCTCTCTCTCTCTCTCTCTCTCTCTCTCTCTCTCTCTCTCTCTCTCTCTCTCTCTCTCTCTCTCTCTCTCTCTCTCTGAAGTGTCGAGGGGCTGTACACACACACACAGTGGTGGCTGCGGTCGGTCGAGGTTGGGTCGTGTGGGCGCGCAGGGGGGATCCTTTTCCCTTGAAAGTTACGAGTTAAAATAAATAATTCGCCTTGGAATTCCTCCCCGCGTCCTCTTCCCCGCCCCTATCGGATTCTCTCTTTCTCTCTCTCTCTCCCTCTCTCTCTCTCCCTCTCTCTCTCTCCCTCCCTTCCCGACGCCTGTGTGGTCCTTTTACTGCGGGACTTTTAAGGACCCTCGGACCGCGCAGGCAGCGACCTCTCACGGATGGCGCTCTTGGGACTGAATCACTCCCCTGACCCTCGTCTTTTCATTGCGTCGAGACGTCTATTGAAAGGTGCGCCGCCGCCTCTCTCTCTCTCTCTCTCTCTCTCTCTCTCTCCTCTCTCTTCCCCCCCCTGTCTCTCCCTCTCTCTCGCTCTTCCGGTGCAGTCAGCATAGTCTACCCGTGTGAGTCTGGACGCCTGCGGGGTAGGCCAGCCCGCCGTGCAGCCGTGTCCGGCGGGACTGCCTACCCCGGACTTGACAGGCGTCAGAGTCTCTCCTCTTTGCGTGAGCGTTATAGGAAATATTTTTCTCTTCTTTTTTTTTCAAAGAAAACAAATTGCGCTCTGATGTTTGTTTTATGCCCCGTTGCACTCACAGCCAGCTAGCTAGGACCATCGTCATCATTTTCATAATGAATTATTTTCCTGTGTTTGGGCGCCGCTCTGAACCCATCATTCTTCTCCCTCCCGCCGGCAGAAATCGTCACTCTTTCCTTTTCTTCCCTTTTGAACGCGCCGCGCCTCGTCCCTCTGTCGTCTGCAGATGACCATAACTCCCCGAGAGTCTGGCCGCGTCCGCGTCGTCCCCTCTGTCTCTCTCTCTGTCTCTCTCTGTCTCTGTCTGTCTCTCTCTCTCTCTCTCTCTCAGAGGGTATGGGATCGTCACACTCAATGCAAGCGAAGGGAAACGGTTCGGTCGGCTCGTTTAAGGCGACTCGCGACGCTTCCTCTTTCCCGCCCAGGTGCTCCGAGGGGCCAATTTGATCGCCGTTTGTTTCTTTCGTGTGCGTGGTTTTTTTTTATTATTACCAACGGTTTGATTTTCCCCCCTTTTTTTTTTTGAGGGCCATCTCTCGAACGGCCTTCCCGCTGTATAATATCAGAGCTGCATTCGTCACTGGAATGGCCATTTCGTAGGACAGAGGGGAAAAATGGAGAGAAAAAAATACGGGGTTGAGGGCAGCGGGGGCAGTTTGAGTGGGCGGTTTGCGGATCCGGGACACACCGGCCGCGCCATCCTGTCACTCCTGACGTTTCAGAAACGGAATTGAATTCCACCGACGGGGACTTTTTTTTTGTACTGATAATGATCCCAGTTGCCGGCAGGATCAGCAAAATGACCTCGGCAAAAAACATTTATCAACCTTTTATTTATTTTTGAAATTTTTTTGCTCTGGAGTAGTTTTTGCGTCTTGGGGACTGGATTACAGTGAACGGTCGAACCTTGTTTCGGTGGGTGGCGTGGCGGTGCGCACACAAGTGAAAAAGGTGAAGTGGGGACGGGGAAGGAAGGGTAGGAAGAGAGGGAGGTGGAGGAGGAGGAGGAGGGAGGGGGGGGGGGGGAATAAGTGGACTTATCTTGGGACGTCGTCCGCATAAACTGTTGTATAAAGTTGGCCCTGATGGGATTAGGCCGGGCCCGTGTCCGGCTGGAGTCCGGCTGGAGTCCGGCGCGTACCTCTGGAATCTCTGGAGCCTCCAGAGCTCCTCCTCCAGTTGCCAAGTTCAGCGGGTGGCAGCAGTGACCGCAGTCGCCGATTGGCCGCTATCAGGGGGCGGACGCGCTCTGTCTTCGTCAGGTCGGTTTAAGGAGGCGCCACTGTTTGTGACGGCCGGACTCTGCGGGGGGTCTATGTTCTTGCCTGCTGCTGGAAATTCAGCAAATTTCTTGTCCGGAAATTTAATTTTAAAAAAAATCTTGTTTTCTGTCCCTTTCTGCCGAACGGCTTCCGCATAGACTTTCGAAATTTCGTGTATGTAATCGTCAAGGAAATAAAAAATAATTTCTTACGTTTTATAAATAAATTCGACAAGGTGGTTGCAGCAGGCGAGCTCCCGAGCCGCGCGCTCCCGCCAGCGCCGCAGCCTCTCCGCGGCGCTTCGGGGCTCAGCAATGGAAATAGGGGCTTACAGCATAGCGCTGCTCCCCCCCTCCCCCCCCCCCCCCCCCATCCCCCTCCTCCTGGAGCCCCCGCCATACCACGCTGCTCGCGCGCTCCCCCGGACTCGCGAATAAAACTTAAACAAAAGTAAAATTCCGACAACACGCCCAGTACAGGGTTTGAACTCTGTAAACCGTGGATTATTTTCGCGTGCGCTGCGGTAGTGCTCGGACAATAGGAGTACAGCTACTGGTACTATTTCGCTCTCAGAATTAAATCAGACTCTGTCGTCCTCCCCCAAAAAATTTTTTTGATTCGGACGCAATTTTTTTGTTGTTGGTGTTTTTTTTTTTTTTTGAAGGAGGTCGTTGTAGGGTATATTGTCATTTTGTACAACAAATTTCAAACGTGACCAGTTTTGCTCTCACTGCTTCTGGACTCGACTCACACACACACACACACACACACACAGACACACACACACAGACACACTCACACAGCCGTGGTGTGACTCCCTCCTCAATAATTGAAGCAGGGCCGGTCGAGTGCTCTGCTGAGGTGACGCCCAGAGGCCCATGAATCTTGCATGCCGACGCCGGGCCCACGGCGACCCGCACACTTCACGCCGCTCTTCTTCTTCTTCTTCTTCTTCTTCTTCTTCTTCTTCTTCTTCTTCTTCTTCTTCTTCTTCTTCTTCTTCTTCTTCTTCTTCTTCTTCTCTTCCCTTTTCTTGTCCCGTCCGAGCTGAGGAAATCGAGAGGAGAGAGAAATATTACATTTTGCGGCGGTTTGAAGATAATCTTTTTGCTTTGGAAAGGAAAAAAAAATAGGGTCCGGTAAGACGAATATAAGGGGTTGTCTCCGAGAATGGAGAGAGAGAGAGAGGGAGAGAGAGAGAGAGAGAGAGAGAGAGAGAGAGAGAGAGAGAGAGAGAGAGAGAGAGAGAGAGAGAGAGAGAGAGAGAATTGGCGAGGGGTGGAAAGAAATGGAAGAGCGAGAGAGACGGATCGGTATGATGGGATGGACTTTTCCGCGCCGCACGTCATCCAGGGGAGGTGGTGGTTGGTGATGGTCACACTTGCGGAGGTACTCGCGAGAGTGCCACAGCTTTGTTGCGGCCAGCCCGGTGCGCCTCTGGCCGTGTGATTATAAACGTCTTGGATCGGAAGTGAGTGAAAGTTTTGGGCGGCGCGGGGTTCGTTTATATGACTTCTGCGAGGACGGCGTAATCTTGTAAAGCGCCGCTCGTAAACCTCTCTTAGTGTCCTGTTTGCCACAAAAACTGTGGCGGCGGCGGCAATAATCATCCCTGAGAGAGAGAGAGACAGAGGACGACACTACTGCGGGGAGGAGAGAGAGGGAGAGATGATCCTCCCCCCCCCCCCCCCCACCCACCTCGGATGTGTCCGCTTTATGTGGTCACATATCAGTAGTGGCGTGTAAATATCCTCGGAAGGGCTGTAAACTGACCCCGCCGCCGCGGGCTGCCGCTGACCGCGTATGAAATAGTAAGTCGCCGTGCTTCCAATAAACTGGTTTACGACGCGCCCACGTACCTGGGGAAGGAGTCGCCGTTTCGATCAAGGCTGTGGACGTGACGCGCGCCGCGGGAATCACTCTAAATCTGGAAAGGAAGAGAGGGGGAGGAATTCCTCTTTTTTTTTGCAAAAATACAAACTCTTTTTTTTTGTGAAAGCACAATATTTTTGGGAAATGCACAATTTTTTTTAAAGGTTCTCTTTTTCATTAAAAAATTGTGAAAAAAAAACTTTATGAAAAGATTGCCAATCATTTAAGTTTATACAGGATGGAAAGTTTACGTAGTTTTTTTCCTTATTTCTGGTTGACAAGTCGTTGTGTTTGACAACGGCGGCGGAGGGGCTGTTGTTGTCTGCTACCAAGGAGAGAGAGAGAGGAATGTGGAGAGAATGAAGCAATGAATAAATATGGAGGTGGAGGAGGGACGAATGAAACTAATCCGCCTCTGCGAAAGCGAAAGGATGGAAAATCGCAAGGGGAGAGAGAGAGGAGAGAGAGTGGGAAAGGAGGGCGGAAGGAAAGAGAAAGGGAGAAAGAGCGAGAGAAAGAGCCGGAGTGAGCCGGGTGGAGTTGATGTGGGGGTGGGGTTGGTGAGGGGGGGGGGGGCCTCGAACAATGTGCGCAGCGCGGGGGTGGCCCGGCCCACGAGAGAGAGAGAGAGAGAGAGAGAGAGAGAGAGAGAGAGAGAGAGAGAGAGAGAGAGAGAGAGAGAGGTGGGGCTGCTACACCGTCAACAACTGTAGTTCCCTTTCCCCTCAAGAGGCTAACAAAAAAGTGTCTAACAAAAAAAACATTTTTTTATAGAAACGTAGAAACCAAAAAAAAATTAAAACAGGATTAATGTTGTTGGGCTAGGTTATTGTTGATCCGAGTGTAGGGATCTTGGGCAGCGCGCACCAGAGGTTGGCAAACTTTGGTACGCGTAACAGTGCGCTAGGATGCAGGGTGACAAGGTGGTAGGGGGGGGGGGGGGGGTCGTGAATTAGGAATGAGGGCGTTGCCTGGAAGACAGGGAAGCGAGTAGAAGGAGGAGCGGAGGGGGGAGGGGAGGGGAGGGGAGGGGAGGGACGGAGCCAAACGGCCCCGCTGAAGTCTGACTATCACATTGCGACAGGTGATCCAGGCGCGGCGCCGATGCACCGCCAGAAAACAAAGCGCTCCTCCCGCAACTTTGGGGGCAAATTAGCCAGCCACAATGAATGTCAGACAGGCGAACTTAGAGCTGCTCGCTGGGAGGGAGGGGTGAAGCAGGGCCCCCCTCACCCTGCCAGGGGGGCACAAGTTTTGATAAAAAAAACACACGCCTACCCCAACTGGGGCGCCTCCTCCGCCCGTATCGCGCCGTCCTCGTCGTCGGAAAAAAAATACTAGAAAGGCGTCGGAGAACGTCGGGAAAGTAGAGAACAGGGAAAATGGCGTTGATGCACACAACACGTGTGCGTGTGTGTGTGTCCTGGCCTTTCGTGAAAGAAGTTAATATGCATATGTAAATCTGCTGCGGGGCGAGAAAGAATGGCGCGCATAATGCCGAGCAGGTACAACGTCTTCCCGCAATTCACAATCGCCATAACTCACAGCCACCCGCCCCTCCGACATACGCTCACCCCGCGCTCACCTCTCTCTCTCCCACACACACTTTCTCTCTTTCTCTTACTCTCTCTCCCCCTCGCTCTCTCTCTCTCTCTTTTTCTCTCTCTCTCTCTCTCTCTCTCTCTCTCTCTCTTCCCGCGCAGTCGCCTTTCTATCCCTTCGTCTATCCGACCGCTCACTTCTCTATCCTCCCCCCCCCCTCCCCTCCCAGATATTGAGTATGCCGCCCCCGACCCCCCGCAGCTATGAGAAAGCAAAGACAGCCGAAGTCCGACCACCACCAGCGGCCTGCCGGGAGAATACGCTACACGGAAATTCACTTCGGCGTGTGGGGACGTCCTTTGTGAACGTGTGTGTGTGTGAGAGAGAGAGGCAGAAAGATACAAGAGAAGGGGATGGGGGGAGGGCGAGAGAGACAGAGAGAGGGTGAGTGGCGGGGCGAGCGAGACAGGTGCGTTACAGAAATGCAGATGTATGTCGCGCGTGTATGTTTTATTTTCTCCCCCCGTATTGGAGCAGGTCGGCGCTGTGGTGCCGGCCGCCTAACTGCGAGTGCGGGGACTTGTGCTGCGCACTCATACATACGGAATGAAGTAGATAGGGGCGGGCGGACAGACAGACAGACAGACAGACAGACAGAGGCTTCCCCAGAGGCCCCCGGCGGCGGCGGCTCCAAGTCTCGCCGCGACCTTCCCCGCACACAGACGACGCGCAGACTGTTGTTGGAGTCGGTGCGGCGTTTGCTGTTTTCGCCCGCCTGCCTGCCTGCCAGCACTGCCGGGGCGACACTGCCTAGCGCAGCAGCCGGCCAGCCAGCCAGCCAGCCTCAAATTGAAATGTGTAGCTTTCGCGCCCGGATAATTGCCCTCCTCCCTTTTGATCCTCTGTAAGCGAAGAAGTTGGCCCCGCCGCTCTTATCTTTTGTCCCCCCCCCCTCCCTCTCGCTCTCTTTCTCTCCACCTGCCCCCTCCATCTCCACCCTTCACTCTCCCTCTCTCTTGCTCTCGCACCCGTCCTCCGCCCTCCTTGCGGTCTGGGCCCTGGCAGGCCGGCAGCTCGGCAGCCCCGCTGGCTCCGCCGTCGGCAGGGTGGCCTACCCTCCGGCCACAGGCGCGCCGCGCACCCCAGCTAAGCGACTGCCGACAGCACGCTCTCTCTCTCTCTCTTTCTCTCTTTCTCTCTTTCTCTCTCTCTCTCTCTATCTATCTATCTATCTATCTCTATCTCACTCACTCGCCCAACCCTCTCTCGTGTATGTACCTCCCTCGTGTAGTGTGAAGTTTGCAAAATTTAGAGAATTCCTCAAAATTCTTGTCTGGCCGATTTTTCCATCACGATTATTAATATTTTTATTTTCCTAGCCGCTCCATTCTTGTTTTTTTGTTTTTTTTTAGTGCGCCTCGGGTTTTTGTAAAAAATATTTCGGAAGCGTTTGTCTGACCGTGTGTGTTTGTGTGTCTTGCCCGCAGGCCCACGTGACCCCTAAGATGTCGGGGTCGCCGCCGCCGGGCCCGCCCGGGCCGTGGGCGCACGCGCACGCCCACGCGCACGCACACGCGGCGCTGCGGGAGCAGATCCCGGACTTCCCCCCCGTGCAGCCGCTGCACCAGGACGACGACGAGGACTCGGCCGACTCGTGCGACCAGGCCACGTCCCTCAAGAGGCAGAAGCTCTAGTCCGCCCCGTCCCCCGCCCCCGAGCCACTGCGGTGCAAAGGCGATGACTATTTTTGTGTGCGCACTCCATGTGGTGTTTAGTGAGTGTGTGTGAGTGTGTGAGTGTGAGTGTGTGACAGTGACAGTGGTGTGAGTGTAGCTGGTGACGCCCCGCTCCGGCCGGGTGCACATGCCTAAAGTATACGTAGCTGATGTTTAGCCAAGGCTAACTCGGCGTCCAGGTGCTCTCTGTGGGGGTGCCTAGCCTGTGTTTTATATAAGAATGAAGTGAAAGCTCTCCGCAAGAATTTTTTTTTTTTGAAAGTATACGCAACTTTTTACAAATCCTATACAGTTGTTTTCCGATGTTTAGATGTTGTTGAATTTTAATGTTCACTTTTTCTGTGGTATGCGTTTTTTTTAAAGTGTACGTCATAGGATCTATGTAACACCGTGAATATTCTGGGCTCTTTTTACTATAATTTTTAAAGGAAAGGATGATCTGGTTTCTAAGCTTTTACGACTGCAAACTGTGAAACTCTGTCCTAATTACTAAAGAGGCAAATTGTATACGAAGTAAATTGCTGTGAATGGACACAAATTAAACTCATACAAGGACAGTTGGATTTGACCTTCATAGTGATCTTGGCCTGTGATGCAGTTGCCTTTTTGATATTTTTTTTTTAATTTTTGTTGATTATTTCTACATAGAATCCAAATGTCCTGAACTGTACCTTTCCTACCGTAAACTCCTGTATACGTAACTTTTAACACATCATTGTACATTATAGCAACAGTCATAAACACAACTATTTTTGTAATATTGTTTTGGTGTTAAGCCAGTACCCACCTATGACCAGTCACAGAGGCGCTTTTTGTGCCATGCTCTTGTTTGCAAATTACTAGTATGCCTGATTTTTTAAAGTTATCTCTTTTATAAGTCAAATCATACCCTAGATGATCTTGGCCTTTTAAGAGTGTGCATCAGAAGTAAAGTGTTTTCCTACCATAGTATTTTGTTTTTATTAGCTGTATGGCGGTTTGTTCACAGACAATGTGTGTTTTTATTTTATTTCTGTTTGTTTTTTGTTGTTTTTTTTCTAACCACAGAACGTTAGTCTTTGTAGTATATGAGCTATTCTTTTCACCATTAGACCAGAAACCACAGGTTATGATGATTGTACACAACAAAAAAAGTGGAGAAAAATGTGTTGCTCTATGTTTCATATGCAAGTGTTTAAAAGTCAAATCAGAGATCAAATAAATGTTTCCAATCTGACAGATAAATTTGGAATAGTATAACATCTTGTGCACATCTCCAAAAATCTATTGTAAAACATTGACATGAAGATATACATGTATTGTCCGTTTTATCATAGACCAAATCAGTTTACAAAAATTTTGTTCTAACATCAAGAAAATTACCAAAAATTAATTGTAACTGCTGACTTTTCGAGTTACAATCAATGATGTATACGATTTTATGCCCATTTACAAAAAGAGCAATTATTTGTTATGTGTCCAACTGGCACACTTAAGAAGATACCATGAAAAAGCTACTAAATAAACTTATGTCGGATATTTTTCATGAGGTATATTTGTGATGTTCTCAATGCTCATAACTCCTAAGCGTGTTTTATCATTCAACATGAGCTCTAATCACAGGCTCATCAAGAAAAAAATGCAATAAAACCTAACATGTCAACATTAACAGTCTTTATTTCTTTATCCTATTTCCTATTCCCACTAAGCAGAAACTAAGTAGACAGCACAACTTGCATGGCCCTCATGGTTTCGTACAAATAAGGACCTCCTCTATATCAGTTTCATCAACAAAAATAAAAATTTTTGGCAAAAAAATGGAAAGGCTATAGCCTTTGCAATTTTCCGATTTTGGTCAGGAAATAAAATTTAGATTTCTCGCCTGGAATGTGTCTAGAGTGACCCCTGGACGTCGTTCCGTCATGAAATATGTGCCCCATGGCCCTCATGGCTCCGGAAAATGCAAAAAAAAACCGCCCACGACGCCGGGAGGGTAGGCAGCACAACTTGCACCACACGTTTAGCCCTGCTGTGAACAAACTACGGGTCTTTTTAAGCAACCAAGGGTGGTTTTGCCATGGGTCTTTTCCTTTTCGAGTGACTTACCCTCCAATTACATTTAAAGACAGGGTGAACAATTAAGTCATTTGTTTCTCAAGTGTTTTGAGATATGAAGGTTTTATTGTCCATATTATACAAGGCATCCTTTACACTGAAGCTGACAGGTTTCGATCTCTCTTTAATTTTTTACAAAAGGGTTTTAGTTTTCGGACATAAATAAATACTTTACATATGATACAAATTAAGGGTTAAAGACAGGTACCACACAACAATAAAGCTCTTGGATGTACAACATTTTTTACAACCAAATGTACAATAGTTACAGTAGTAGAACTGAAAAGCTCTTGACCAGACTAGCGATTCTGTACAAGGTAAAATACAGGAAATGAAATTTGATACTTATTTACTGCTCTTCTCAAGTATCAAGTTTGAGCAGACCAATTTTCGACTGCCTATACAACACAGAAAACATTAGAGAATGTATGGTCTGAAACTCTGAGTATATAAAAAAAATGTCTTCGTTTCTCATCGATTTGCATTCCTATCTACCTACCAAACTAACAATGCAGATGAAAGGATCCTTGCTAATACTTCACTGCATTAACTCAGCATATGACAATTTAACATAACAGTCTGGTACATGCTGCAATACATGGTACAATACATGATAAATTATCAGTAAAGTGTGTGAGAAAATGAGAGCTAAATTAGAATATTATTGTACTTGACATATTGGTCTTTTAATATTATTGTACTTTGTCAAAGATCTTTGGGCTAGCTTATGACAAGAGGCATATAGCTAGACTTGTACACATCAAATTTTATTGTATCTCCAACATTCATTTCCATTCTCTTTCTGCTCTGTTATATCAATTTATATTTTCCCCAAACTACGTTAATTTTTCCTTCAGTTTCCTGTAACTTTACTTTCTTTAACAAACAGTCTTACCTTAAAATGCAAGGCCATTGCAAGCAGACTTGTATTTTCGCCTCATTAAAAAAAAAGTGAACAGAATATTGGGAAGCTTTACAGATAATGAAGAAATGGCATTCGGCAAATACACTGAAAGCAAATAGTTACAGCTGGCAATGACCAGAGTACATAGTAACTAACAGTCACAAACATGCAAAGCACAGTGTTAATTAATACTGATTCAGCTTACACTTGTGTATAGCTACAATTCAAGGGCTTCAAATATGAGCCACATTATAATGAATTGTACAAGTGTTTATAATATTGCAAATGACTTATACCGTTTTTACACTTTGGCATCCCATTTAAATGTACAGCGCATAAACAGTAAATCACATGAGAAATGAAACAAAGCTTCATTTTGGTATGATACAATGACAAGGGAAGTATGGTGTTTCACTATCACTCAAACAATGGCAGTGAAATCAGAACGAAATGGTATTGGAAATAACTATGTTTATGTTGAAAATCCATGCACGGAGGAGCTATGTAAGGCTTACACACTCAATCAAGCAGCAATCAAATACGAACAAGCCATATTAGACAGCTGCACCATCCATCGAAGGCATCTTTCTCTAAGTCTTGATTTGAACATTTTAAAGAAGTTTCGCTCTTTACACACCTTTAAATGTGAGCAGCATCCATCTTTCAATCAAACCAAGCCAGGTCAAGAGACCTAAAAATAGCTCCATCTAAAATTTAGTTCTTCTGTGCATGTTCACTTTTGTAATATGAAATAATACATTTCATCTTATGTTTTACTTTATCCCTTTCTTCCATTTCATAAAATGTTCAAAGATAACTCATAATATGTACACACAGTTTACAGAGATGCTGTGGTAGTGGAAGTCTTACCAATTCACCTCAATCTGCACCCTTGGAATAATGTTGACATCCACAATTTGAATTTTTGAGAATTTAAAGTGACCGTAGTGCCAATGAGAAATTTCAACACTACCAATAACATACACATATGAAAATAAAATTATGAAATGGAAGAAAGGAAAACAAACCAATGCATCACCATACAAACAAATACTGGATAAAAATTTGTTGATTTACAACAATAACACTGAACATCATTCTATACATAACAAAGCAAACCTAGGTACCTACTCAACAATTCATCTCTCTTTGGTCTCAAATCTCCACAAATGCCATTTTATACTCTATATTGTACAGGTAAAAATTTACATTTATCACAATGATGATTCAAGGCGAGCGTTCAAATGAGCACTGCCCACTGAATCCATTTGGGAACTAGACTGGTGCGACTCGTGGCTTGCCGAATCTGAATCATTGCTATGAGGACTGGAGTAGTTGGCAGCCTCTTGTAGACGCATCAACATGTTAAGCTGAAACACAAAGATAAATTCAGACAAAAGAAAATAGGATTGATAAAACAGACAAAAATTGAAACAAGAAACTCCTGGTTTCTTTTCTAAAACTATATTTACCAAGGGATCACCATCTGTATCACTATGAGCTGAACTGATACTTCTAATACTGCTCCCTCCAGCTACCATTGGCTGTGAATCATAGCCCACATCTTCAGCACGAAGTCTGTTAGAGAAAAAAAAATAATGGAAGAATCAGGTCAGAGATGCAATTTCAGCTGCAAGTCAACTAAGCAGAAGATTTTAACAGACAAAAAGAAACTTACTTGAGAAGTGCTTCATGACCACCCTGAACTGCATCATCGGTCCAAGGATAGGTCTGAACTATGAAGACTGTGGGATCCTCCCATGGTGCCCTCCGACCATACAGCTGCAGTCCTTCACGAACTGCTTCCAAAAGATATGGCACCAAAGAATAGTTCCACAGGTCGGTGAACCAAATTTGTGAACCAGATAAATCAGTTGGGCAAGGAAGGAACAGACGTGGACCTGGTAACAAGGATCAAAATGAATACCAAACCAGTTTCATAAACATGAAAAGCTGAGAAGTTGTTAGTATAAATGGAAAAATGTGAAATTACCAATGGTAACATCTGATGAGCTATGGGCCTCCAAGAACTTGTTAAGATGTTGCCATACTTTTGGTATCCACTCCAATACCCTTGCCATGTCAGGGTTTGTAGAGCCTTCTTTTGCCTCAGTTTCCAGAAGTTTACGCTTTAAATATCGACCTAAAAATCCCTTAACAGGCTCCATATGGTTGGCACATAAAATCCATCTAGAAATGAAAAAATAAAATTAAAAAATGTGCAGTGGACATTTAGTGTGTATACAAGTATTTAATTTTTTAACTTAAAGTATTTAAAGAGTAGGAAGTAGAAATTTGGTAGTGACTTTGCTTACCTAAAGTTGTGGTGCAGCTGCAGGTTTGTAGTGGAACATGTAGCCTGATTCATGGTTCCAATTATGTAGGGGCACTTGCTGTACTTGGCATTCAAAAAACCATTGAACACATCGCCCAGAGATGCAGCATGGTGAAGATTATCTAAGATAATGACTGATGGCAAGTCGGCTGCATTATTTTCACACTGCTCGGCTACATTTGCAAGGTATTGTCGTAGCTCCTTGCTACTCTTATGGTCAACACTGTAAAGGAAAAAGATTTCATGTTAGCATGTTTGGAACACAGGAGCCAATAGAATTTCACATCTTTCAAATTACTCACTTAAACGTGGCAATAGATTCAGCAGTAGATTCTTTTCCGCTACGTAGAACTAAGAACTCTGCCAATTTGTTTGCTAAATATGATTTTCCTGTGCCACTTGGTCCACAGAGAATAATTCGCCTGTGTTCTGTAAGTAATGAAATATACCTGCAATGGAGAAGGAAAAAGTTGTTATTCTTCTACACTAATTAAAAAAATTCAGTGGCCAGAAAAATGCTTTCTTACCTCTGTATAATAGATTTTGGAATCAGTGTTTCAAAGGCTAACGCATCAACACTACTGTTGTGTACTGCTCCTTTCAGACAAATAGTTATTGAATCTGCATTGCCAACTAGGTAACCACATGGGAGGAGTTCTGGAGTTGGCGAGTCTTTGTATCTTATGACTTCACCCACGTGGTAACTAGCAACTGATTCTGTGCCTAGACCTAGACTTGTTGTGGGGTCCACCCGCGAAAGGTACTCTTTGAATAAACGCTTGATTAAAGTGTCCAAGACTTCCCACTTGGTCTTTCCTGAGACAGCGATGGCAGCCACACTGCACATCTGAGGTGGTGCCTCACCAGCCTCGTCCATGTACCTCTCATAACTTCCATGGGCACCTAGAAGCACAGTGACAGGGGTGCGCTTGCCATCGGGGTCAAGAGCAGCTAGAGCAGCCATTGACATGGTGCTCGTAGAGGATCCACCACTGGTGTTCAGAAAATCAACAGAATCTAGAAGAGAAAAAAAAATTAAATACACAACAACTGTACAAGGATATTATCGTCCCACTTTAAAACAGATAATTGAAATGCTTACCAATATTTGAGTTAGAGGCATCAGTCATACTAAATCTCCTTTCGAGGCCATCCATTGCTAAAGAACACTGAGAGGTAGTCAGGGATTTGCTCGTCACAATTCTCTGCAGTCTTTCGTTATCTTGCTTTAAGTTCAGCATCTCATTCTATGGACACAAAAATGTCGCCATTAATTAAAAATTAAGATCGTTTCATTTAAAAGTACAATTAAACTCATCCAGAAGATGTTCGGTCCTTACCCTCATTTTCATGACGGTGTCCTTGAGGCTCTCGAGCTGGTGGGCGGAGCTCAGAGCCTCCAGCCGGATGTCGGTCAGCACCAGGTCCTTCTCCCGCAGCTGCTTCCGCAGCTCGTCCACCAGCTCGGGGCAGACGGGCTCGTCCGTCGTGCCGTTCCCAGGGTAGATCCTGCCGACACGCAAGAGACAATCAGAGAACAGCAGCGCCACGGGCACCCTGGTCACATCGTCTGTCCGAGGTCAGGCCCTCGTTTTGGTTGGTTTGGGCCGGATTGGGCGTTCACCTCAAGGTGGGTTCACCTGCGTTGAGGTCGGACAAGCGCTCGGACACCGTACATCGATCGAAGACGTTCCCGCACGTGCAATCTCTGCTTTCCGCATTTTCAGAGCAGCTCATATTGCGATAGTATAGACAACCTCTCCTACGGTGCCACCGAAGGCCGCTACAGGCCCGGCGTAGGTTAGAGCGCGTCGGAGACGCGCGGCGCGAGGAAGCGGCCACTGCCCGAGAGCCTGCGGCAAACGCGGCGCCGCCCGGCATGCAGGCAACCCCAACACGCGGCTGTGTGGCGGGCTGGTCCGCGCCTACCTCCCAGGGGCTGAGGGGGGAGGGAGGGGGAGGGTGGGGGGAAGTGCTACAGAGTCCCGAGGGATGGCGCTGCGGGTCAGCGGCGGGACGCCGGCTCTCGCGGGGTGCTCCGTCCGGCGCCAGAACGACCCGCCCGTGACTCGAGATCATCACCAATGGAGGCGCGGAGTATAGACAGATAGACCTGCGGAACCGGGGTAGTTCGCCTCGGCGCCGACACTCCGGGCGGTGGTGGGTACTTACGCCGAGGACGACTGGCTGAGCTTGGCGTTCTGGCCGGCGAGGGAGGACAGCGCGCCCAGGGTGCCGTTGCCGCCGTTGAGCAGCGGCGAGGACGGCGCCGACAGGTCCGAGTGCATGCCGCGCGCGTCCTCCACGTCCGACACGGACCCGTTCTTGTTCTTCTTGGACCTGGAGAAGGCCTTGCTGAAGGAGCTGCGCAGCCAGCCCTTCTTCTTCTTGTTGCCCGGCGAGCCGCAGGCCGGGTGCGCCGAGCTCGAGTGGCTGCACGCCGACGACAGGGAGTTGAGGCTGGACACGGAGTCGGCCGAGAGCTGCCGCGACATGCCGAGGCCGTGGCCCAGGCCCTCGCCGTCCGTCACCGTGTGCCGCCGGCTCAGGCTGGGCGACATGTTCTGGATGTAGGCCGACGTCAGCCCCGCCTCCACGCTCTGCTTGCGCAGCAGCTCGATCGTCTGCCGCAGCTCCAGCAGCTCCGAGTCCTGGGCCGACCGATGATTCGCTCATTAAAACCAAGTTTATTCGTCAAAAAGTTCACCCACTCAAAGATTCATTCATTGAAAAATTAATTAACTAAAAGAACATTATTTATTGAAAAATCTACTATTCAATAAAAATTCGTCATTTAATTTTTTTTTAAAATCATCATTTAATGAAAAATTCACAGTTTATTGAAATATTAATTCATTTAAAAAATGCGCTTTGCTGACCTTCCTCTCCGACGAGGACGTGATCTGGTGGAGCCTGGCCGTCATGTTGGACAGGGACTGCTCGAACGCGGACACCACGTGGGCCTGGAAGCAAGCGGATCATGTAGCACAACTCCGCGGGGGGCTGAATCTCTCCTCAAAGGGACCTGGGGGGGGGGGGGGGGGGAGGACCTAAATTGAATTACTACGGAGCACCTCGCCTCTGGAGGGTGACCTACGTGATCACGTTGATCAAAGAGAGACCGCCCGTATCCCCGCTCACCTGTCTCTGTCTTACTCATTATCTGGGGGCGGGGGGGGCCTTGAGACGATGCAGGCGTCAAATCGGAACAAAAACTCTGTGCACCTCACGCGCTGCATCACAGCGGGAAGGAGGGGAGGGGGGGGGGCGCCCCTTGATTGATAAAAGGAGTTTTCGTCCCGGTAGCGTCACGCTCGGATCCTGCTCGTGACGGGCCGGGGAAGGGGAGCACCCCGACCGGGGCCTCGGCCGGGGCCGTCAAAGGAGGCAAGGGTCTCGGGAAAACCAATACCCCCCCCCCCCCCCCGAAAAAAAAGGACTCGACTATATATATGTACTGCTATTCAGCCCGGAGGACAACGCAAATAACGAATAAAAAGATTGTGATTGGTTCTGTCGGCGGCGGAAGCACAGGGTCGTGGCGTGACGAGGACGGAGAGCATCGGAACTCACCTGCAACAGACAGAGAGGAAGAGAGGCGTAAGTTAAACTGTGACGTCAGCCATTATGCAGGCGGCATGTCGGCCGTGGCGGGGGGTAACCTCGAGCAATTTTCCGTGGTGTGTGTGTGTGTGTGTGTGCGTGTGTGTGTCGCTGTACCTGGAGCGTCGGGCAGCTGCGGTAGCGGCTCCGTCGGGTGGCGATCTCCCACCAGGGTACCTGCGGCTTCACCCTCAGGGTGGCCTTGGAGGCGACCGCGTCCTCCCAGACGGGGTCCAGCGGGCGGCCGCCGCTGCCCGCTGACGACGGCGGCCCCGCCCTCCCCAGCGTCCCGCACCAGGACGAGGAGCCCGACGAGGACGCGGACGACGAGCTGCGCGAGGACGCCGTCGACGCCGTGCTCTGGTGGCCCCAGGTGTTGTACTGGCCGCTGAGCCAGGGCGGCGTGGGGGCGGCGGAGGCGGCGGCGGGGCTGGCCAGGCTGCCGCTGCTGCTGCAGCTGCTGGTGCGCGGCGGCGGCTCCGGGGGCAGCACCAGGCCGATGCGGCTCTGCGGGCGGCAGGAGCGTGCCGCCCGCACCGTCGCGAACCCGTCATGCACGGGCGTCCCCAGGGCCCCCAGCGCGCCCAGCGCGCCCGGCGCCGGGCAGGGGTGCGCCGCCAGCTGAGGCATGGCGCCCTACGCCCCCCCGCGCGGCGTCTCCATCGGCGGCGGCCGGCGGCGTCCTCGTCGACGACAACGGCGACCTGCAGGGGGAGGGAACAACAACGGTTGACGCCGAGGGTCCCCGAGGGGACCCGGGCGATGGCCTCTCAGTGTGTCCGCTCCGACGGGAGCCCCGCGTGCGCCGCATGCGGCGGCGCCACGACTCCGACGACGAAAAATCCCGACTTCCTCCGTGCTCGACTCTGCTCACTTCACTTTACTTCCGTTCCGTCCCGCCCCGGCCGCCCCCTCTGCGTGCACCGCCCGGCCGCGCCCGGCCCCGCCGGAAACCCCACGGCGACGCGTGCGTCGGCGGGGGAGTCTCGGGGCTTCTCGATCAGGACAGGGAGGGCGTGTCGGCCGAGGGGGGCGATGCCACGCCGACCGTGATCTCGATCGCAGCTAGGCGTCGCGTCGCCGGCCGGCCGTCGGACCCCGCCACGAATCAGCGCCGAAACCAAAACCAGGATCCCGTCGGCGGCGGCGGCACGGAGTACTTGAACCCGCGACCGCGGTGCCGTTTTCGCGTGTCGGTCTGCGCGGGTGAGAACGGTAGGCAGCCGCACGGCGTCGTGCGAGCTCGGCACGTCCGCGCCGCGCTCGTGTGCTCGTTTGTCGACTCCCCTGCCGCGGCGGGCGCACGAGTACGTGCACACACACACACACACACATGCGAGTGTGCGAGTGAGACGGAGCAGCGCCGCCGCCGCGCCGCACTGCGGAGGGGCAGGGCGGCGCGAGCGAGACAGTGAATACGCGATGAGGTGCTGCCCCTGCTGCTGCGGTACCGCAAGGAGACGGTACAGTGCGCCCTGCTGCTGTTGCTCGCTCACTCACTACAAGAAGCGCGTCTTGACAGACGGGCAGACGGGCAGACAGGCAGACAGACAGACAGACAGACAGACAGACAGACAGACAGACGGTGTCCGCAGGTGCGAAGGGTCTCATCGGACATGGCCGTGCAAATGATTTGGCGGGGGGCGTGGCGGCGGGGCGGGTGGCCGAGAGGGGCGCTCAGTCACGGACGCGACTAGCGTGAGCTCGTGTCCGCGACGGCCACCCCCCGCGGCGGCGGCAACGAACCCCTGCCGGCCGGCCGGCCGCGCCCGCCACGCCCCGCCCCGCCACGCCCCGCCACGCCCCGCCACGCCCCGCCACGCCCCCCGCACGCGGCCACCACCACGGACGTCGACGCCCCTTCCGACCGGCGACGCACACGCCACACGCCGCGACGGGGAGGCGGGGCTGCCCGCCTGGCTGCCCAGCCCTGCAGGGCCGCAGGGCCGCAGGGGCATTACTACGGTATAAGCTGCACTCGCGCACCCTTCGCAGGACACGCCGTCCTCTCTCCCCTCCCCCCCCCTCCCCATCTCTCTCTCTCTCTCTCTCTCTCTCTCTCTCTCTCTTTCGTCATCGTCGGGGGTGTGGTGTAGTGCGCGTGTGTGTGTGTGTGTGTGTGTGTGCCACGCCGTTATATGCGTAGCTGGACACGGGTCTGCGCCGGGGAGATAGGGGCGGGCCCGGGGAGGCCGCGGGGGTCCGCCGCGACCACCGGGGCTGGAAAAGGTTTAATAACACTAACGCCGCCGCCAGCGCCTCGCGGCCACCGCCTCCCTTTACGAAGAAACTTCCTCGAAAAATTTGGAGGAAATTTCAGAAAATTTCAAAGGCACAGAAATTTTCAAAAACGAATCATAGAAATTTCCAAACAAAATCTTATAAACTTCCATTCATTTTCAAAATCCAAACATTTTCTAAACTTAGTGACTGGAGACCATATCGTAACTCCTGCCCCGTGCCGCCGCCGTGCAGCGGGTGTCGCTGAGGCCCCCAAACGCGATATGAAATTCATTCACCCCGCCATCAGCTGCATCAGCTCGGCTCGGTCCGGCTCGGCTAGACAGCGATCATCCCCTTCTAACGGGCGCTGTAACACTGTGGTGAGTGCCGCCGTGGGGGGAGCAGGCAGCCGGAGTCAGGGGTGAGTGAACTGGGCGCACCCCTACCCCTACCCCCACCCCCACCCCCACCACGCCACCGCACGGCATGCTGGGTGCTGCTGCTGCTCGCTATCCCAAACTCGTGCCTGAACTGTCTCCGTACATAATACCCCCGCTTATTGCTCAAAGGGGAGGGGAGGGGAGAGAGAGAGAGAGCGGGGGCAATGGTCACAGGGCGTATGCGAGGAAAAGAGACAACAAAGCGCACACGGGCCGGCTAATTCCGAGTGCAGCAGCGGTGGTCAGCGGCGAGCCCCCTACTGCATTTATCACGCCGTTAATGAACAGAGTGAGCTAGGCGGTGGAGGGGGGGGGGCGTCTTGTCCCGTGTGCCATTACCCCCTCTCTCTGTCTCTGTCTCTCCGGAGGAGGGGTAGGGGCGGAGTGGACGGGGGAGTTGGCGCATCCCCCCTCCTCTCTCTCTCTCTCTCTCTCTCTCTCTCTCTCTCTCTCTCTCCGCCTCTCTCCGACTAGAGACATCGATCCGACTAGAGCCGCCACCCCGAAGCCGCCGCCGCCGCCGGTACAGGACCAGGAGGTCTTTGTCCCCCACGGGGACGAGGACGGCGTCGCACAACTGCGAATAAGCAGAAGAAGCAGGGCGTCTGCCTCCAGGCGCACGTGAGGGAAATGCCAGCAGTACCGAGAGAGAGAGAGAGAGAGAGAGAGGGAGGGGGGGGGAGAGGCGACGGGGGGGGGGGCGACCCCCCACAGCAGAGGGCAAAGGTCCGCAGCGACACGTGAAATCAAATCAAGACCGGTGTGTTGTGTCCACGCCGAGAGGGGTACAGTCCGGGGGGGGGGGGGGGGAAAGCAAGACGGAACGCTGCTGCCTCCACTCTACACTCCCAGCCAAAAGTATCTCCATAACCGCCACACTTTTTTTAAAAAAAATCAGTACTATAAATAAGAACAAGGTTTTGTCCGGGAGTGTACTCGCACGCACGCCCGCCTCTAGCGACTGCAGGAAACTGTCCGGTTGATGGTTCTGTCGGTACAGTCCGAGCAGAGAGTGTTGGGCGGGGGCGTAAGGGGCGGGAGAGAGAGAGAGAGAGAGAGAGAGAGAGAGAGAGAGAGAACCCCCCGAAGCAGGGTCACGCAACAGCACATCCGGCTCATCGGAGAGGGGGTGGAAAAGAGAGAGGGAGAGAGGGAGGGGCGGAGAGGAAGTGTGTGAGAGAGAAAATGAAGAATAGCTTCGAACGAAACGAAAATGTATCACGCCGAATACATTTTCTGAGAATATTTTTTTAACAGCCCGTCGTCTTGCCGGGTACCTTCCGAGCCAGGAGTAACAAACGACCGCGTAGACGCGTCGTGGATCATTTTGTCCGTAGAGAAACCCTTTTCTCCCTCCTGCCCATCACACACACGCACGCACACTGACACTCAAAAGAATTGAGGTGGCTTAGGGCGCCCAGCGCCGCCCCCTAAAGGTCGCCGTGGCGGCTCCGGTCCGTCTCAGCGCCTTCTTAGACGGGAGAGGAACGTTCTGAGGGATCGCTGCCGCCGCTGCCGCCCAAATCCCTGCCCGGAGGACACGTAGTGGCGTCGGCCGAGCTCATGGCAGCTCACGGCGGGTCATGGCAGGTCATGGCAGCTCCCCTGTACACTGTCAACCTCACACGACCTGGGGCGGAAAGTAGCGACTGTCAAACTCGTTCGAACCGCGCGGGCCCTCCCCGGCCGCACCCTTACGCGGGGGACTTCGAGCGCGCCCTATCGCTCTCCCTCTCCCTCTTCCCCGAACCACACCGCCCCTCTCACTCCCTCTCAGCACGCAAGGAGGGCATAAGTTCCCGTAAGGCAGATGTAACAGCCGCATAAACACGCCTTTACGCCCCATAGCTTCCATCTCGCTCCCGCTGCCGTCTAGCCGCTGTCGCCGTCTCTCTCCCTCCCCCTACCGGGTGCGGCCGCGGTATAAACCAGCAGACGAGACGCGAAGCGGTACCAACTGTACATATCATTACCGAAAGTTAGTTCGAGTGTGAAATTCGCACGCGCGCAGCGCGCCCCTCACCTCGGGGACTTAACTCACTGTTCAACTACCCCTGTTTCGAAATTCCCGCTGACATGGCAGCACTGTATACACGATAGCCACGCTGGCTGCACGCTGTAAGATACATCCCCATAGAAAACAAAAGTTGCGGCAGCAATAACGAACGAACGCCCCCGACGCGTGAGAAAATGTTTTTTGCTTTGTTTTGTGTTTTTTCCCCTCGCGGTCGCTTCCAGTGTTGCCAACGCGACCGAAACAACAACAACAACAACAGGCCGTGCAGGCGGTGCGTTCTCTTGCAGGAGGAGGCGAGGTGTGTGCACTCTCTGCTGCAGGGGCACCAACCACACCGCGCCAGTCAGGCAGCCAGTCAGGCAGCCAGTCAGGCAGCCAGTCAGGCAGCCAGCCAGACGCCTCCTCACTTTCCCATCGATAGCAATTATTCACAGAAACCACAGAAAGGCGCGGGAGGAACCGCAGCGGCCGCTCGCTGCCTGCCAGCCTTGCCTGCCCCGCCTGGAGCGCACAGCCAGC
>CM049605.1:6200738-6203238 GCA_026979955.1 Megalurothrips usitatus
TTTTTCTTAACGATTTTATTTTTCAATGTGTCCTTTCGGTAGGATCTGACTACGTCAGCGTATCGCTGGGGAGAGGAGTAAATGCTGTGCCCCCTTAAAACACGAGCAAACTTTTTTATTTTTAAAGAAGTAAAGTGGAAGCTTTTCCTCACTCTGCTCTTACCGACGCGGCGGCTGTTTTCGTTGTCCGGCTGGCGGCGGCGGCGCGCGCTTGGATCGGCTTGCCCCGCCTCGGCTCTGGCTTTGGCCCGCTACAACTGGGCTCCTCACGTTTCTCCTTAATTGCCGCATCGTTTAATTATAACCTTGATGGCACCCGGCACGGATACGATATCCCCCCCTCCCCCTCCTCCGGGCAAGGGGGCGGCATATTATCTAAGATGCTTCCTGCGGGATAGAACCGGTGGGTATAGAGATAGAAGCACCTGCGCGCGCAGGTGTCGCGGCCGCGGGATAGAACGACGCTGTCGTTGCCGCGTGACGCTACAAGAGGATAGAACTGCGCCGCTCACAGATGGCGTGACTTCTTTGGACCACAATTAAACAAACTCTGCGTCGGCCCACGCCGCGCACGCTCCTCTTGAATAGGACTCTTTCCCGGGAACGGATAATGAAGGACCCCCCGCCGGCAACAGGTAAACGCCTTTTCTAATTATTATTCACAAACGTCTCCGGCGATCGCGTCTTTCCTGCCGGGGAGGCCGGACCAGCGGCTGGAGACCGCTGGAGCGGCTGGAGCATCTGTGTGGTTCTCCAGTGCGGCCTCGGAGGGCAATGACCTAGTATGGGACGGGTTCGGCTGGGCCCGCCTAGCCCGGCACTGGCTAGCGCCGCCCAGTGACCCCTGGCACGGGCTTGGGGCACACTCTTAAAAAAGAAATTCACTCGTTTTAAAGCCCCCACTCCCGCTCACACCGTTTTTTTTTTTTAGGACAAATTTAAATTTTAAATCAGTTTTCCCAGTGCGGTGCTCCCTCACGTACCGACACCTCCTGTGGCGGGCTCCAGGGATTTGTCCAGCTCGCGCGGCCATGTGTGTGTGTGTGTGTGTGTGTGTGTATGTGTGTGTGTGTGGCCCCGGCTGGAATCACGGCTGCCGCCGCAGCCGGGCCATGTTTTATTCCAGAAATCCACTCCAGCGGGCCGCCGGCCCCGCCACGCCCCGCCACGCCCCGCCACGCCCCGCCACGCCCCGCCACGCCCGGCCGGCTACAACACCCCCTGCGCCCGGCGCCCCCGAGAGGCGGCCCCGGGCCTGCCGACGGGGGGCAGCTGGTGCGCCTGCTGGAGTCGCTCTGGAGTCACCGATCGCGCTGCTGGAGTAGCACGCGCAGGTGCGCCGGTTCGCATGGGGGAGGGAGAGAGCGAGAGCATGAGGGACAGAGAGAGAGAGAGAAAGAGAGAGAGAGAGAGAGAGAGAGAGAGAGAGGGAATGTGAGAAGCAGGTATGGAGAGGGAGAGAGAGAGAGAGGTTTCTTCTCCAGCGGGTTAAGGCGAGGACCGCTGACCGGAGGCTGGGCCGCGCTCTGCGGGGCTAGCCGCGGCCGCCCCCTATGCTGATCCCGGCCGACGACAGTCCGCTGGTGCCCACACAATACCCTCCCCAGTGGGGCCCACGGGGAGACCCCCGCCGGGGCCCCGCCGCCGTGGACTCCGATTTGTGTCTCTAATGCGAGGCTTACCACGTCCTCGCCGAGGCCCGCAGCGGGGTGGAGGCCGTCGTGGCGAGGCCGAGGCCAGGCCGAGGCCAGGCCGGCCGAGAAATATACGTGGGGGGGGGGGGGGGGGTGGGGGCGGACACCGGCCGGAGATTGGCTCGTCCCGAAAGAGGCCGAGTCGGGGGTCCGGCGCGGCCTCGGGCACGGCCTCGGGCACGGCCTCGGGCACGGCCTCGGGCACGTCACAAATATCCATGCTCCCCCCCCCCCCCTCCAGGCCCCATTCGGGATTCGATTCGTCTTGCTGGCCGATGCAAATTGGGGATGCAGCTCACGGGGGACAAACGAAGCGGGGAGCGAGATCTCGTAATTCGCCCATAGCTGTCCGGGGCCGGTATTGTTCCTCGCCCGTGCTGTTTACTGTAAGGACCCCCCCTTCTCTCTCTCTCTCCCTCTCTCTCTCCTCGCCGCTGCTGTCTCCGTCGCTCCCGCGGGCAGGGGCACGGGTTAGGCCGTGCCGCCGCGCAGCCCCGCGCGCCCGGCTGCCTACCCTCGACTCCGCAGGGGCTCCGGTCGCGCCGCACGCCGCCGGGGCCCCCCGAGGCCTCCGCCGCATCATGATAACCGGAACCGGAACCGCCGCGGCACAGTGTTTGAACCACGGCCGCAAATTCGCACGTTTTAAAGCGATAAGGCCGGTCCGATAAGAGCGCGGAAAGTGCGCGGCGCAGAAAAGTGCTTTTTTTTTTCCTTTCCGCGGGGCGCGTCGAGTGTGATGAATGCAGCCGGCATAAATAGCGGGGAGATGCGGCGCAGCAGGTGCCGCCGTGCCGCTCCTCAAG
>CM049605.1:6205738-6415738 GCA_026979955.1 Megalurothrips usitatus
CTTGCACGCCCCGCCCGCCGCGACTGCTTGTGTGTTTGTTAACGCCCTGCGAGTGTGACACGGCGAGGACTCGCTTCTTTCTAACACAACACTGTGAGGTATTATTCTCCGATAAAATTTTCGATAAAAAGTTCATAGATAGATCATAGAAAACACAAACTGCACCTGGAAAAGTGCAGCCGTATAATCTCATCGTGCGCATACGCATCATGCAGCTTATTCGCAGTTCTGCTCGGCCGCGCTCTTTCTTTTTTTTCTTTCGCTCGGTCGTGCCGCGGTGTATCGACGGCACTGTGCTGATCCTCGGCGCAGGGCGCCGGTCACGTTTGTTTCGCTGCCGCCGCCGCCGCCACCGCCTTCTCGATTTATTTCCCATAGGAGCCCCCGCGCGGGCGGAAGCAGCGCGGACACCATGTCCCGGCGGCAGGGGGGCGGCGGGGGCGGCGGGGGCGGCGGGGGCGGCGGGGGCGGCGGCAGGCACGCGCCGCGCTGCACCGGGGGGGTCGCACGCCGCTTGGGCCGGCCGCGCGGGAGGATATGGCCTGGAAACAAAAGAGCACCCCTCCGCGCACCGAGGCCGTCTTGCACTGCGTGCGGAATCATCTTCTGCCGGCCATAAAGGACAGAAGAAAAACCGGGGCCGTTTGAGCGTCCGAAATAACACACGACGACACAAGCAGTCGATGTCACACTGTCATGAGGGAGGAGGGAGGCTTGTTGGCGCGGGACCAGATCCGCGGCCTCACAAATAATGCCGCCGTCCTAGGGGGAGCGAGCGAGACAGTGTGTGTGTGAGAGAGAGAGGGAGAGAGAGAGAGAGAGAGAGAGAGAGAGAGAGAGAGATGACTCACAAAGGAGAAGCCCGCTGCGTCACACAGCCGCCACCGCCACCGCCGCCGGGTCTGGCTGAGACATTATCAGGGCGCGATTCCCTTTGAGACGCCGTTGCTGTACTCTCCTGTGCATCCCCCGACGACGGCGTCTCCACTCCCGCCGCCAACTTGCTTGCTCCGCAGCCCGCCGCTCCGCCGCAAACGCCCGCGAGAATTTGAATGACAAGCGGAGCGGCATGGCGGCGGGGGAGGGGTCCGCCGGCCGAACGCACAAACGAACCTCTTTGGACAACCTTCCGGGACCGAACACAATTTAAAACAAACCTATTACGAAATAAGGATCTAGGTCGAGGGAGTTTTTGTATTATTATTTTTTTAAACATTGTAGTATTGTAGTATGTTATTCCAACGACGTCAGCCGCGCCATTGGTTGGCTCGCCTGCTTCCCTATGGGTGCCCCCGGTGCCCCCGTCCGCCGCGGGCAACAGGTGATCCCCACCCATTCGTCTTGTGCCCGCCCGGCCCACTCACCCCGCAGCCTCTCTCCCCGTGTAACAGCGCAACGCACTGCGACCTACCTCCTGGCGGTCCTTTTCGTTTTGTCTTGCGGGCCGCGGCTCCGTAGGTTTTCCTCTTTATTTTAACCTCCCTCCCTCTCTATATCTCTCTCTCCCTCCCTCTCGTTCTCTCTCTCTCTCTAGCTCTCTCTCTCCCTCACTCTCTTTGAGCACGCAGCTAATCCCGCCCCCGTCTGTTTTCTGTTGCAGGTTCGAACGCTCCCGGCACCCCCGCCACTCCCCGCGCTACCCCCCGCTGGGGGTGCAGGAGTATCTCCGGCGCGGCCGTCGCTGCTGATGGCGGCGCGGCGGCGCAGCAGGCAGGACGGGTTTTCTTTACTTTCAATTTCCGAGCGCCGTTCGTCACGCCCGGTCCGCCCCCCCCCTCCTCCTCCAGGCCCTCCTCCAGCGCCTCCTCCAGCCCCTTCCCCTCCCCCTTCCAGCGGCCCCTGTGTGCTTTATGACCCGCTGTTTCCCTCTCGGCTTCGTCATCGTCCAGTCCGAAAAGATGTGACCCACCCGGCACGGCCGGTGTGTGACCGGTTAAATAACCTCTGCAAAACCAGAACAGTCCTGTACAACGTGACTGAATGTGACTTTATTATTTTTCCATCTCACGCCGAATGTCGCTCCGTTGAACGGGCAGAATGGTCGCGCTACGCCACCGCGGTCATAACATTTATGAACATTTTGCCAATCGGCCATTGCAGTTCGTCAATTTTGCGAGGAAACGTTTCTTGTGTCACCGGCCGACCTGCAGCGCAATAAGAGGGGGGAGTTTGTTTACCGGCCGTGCCCCCCCCTCTCTCTCTCTCTCTCTCTCTCTCTCCCCAAGAGGAGAGGAAAAATTTCTTAACCATATTTTAAACTGAATTTTTAATAATATCAGAGAGTGACAAGTCATGAAAATCTGAAATGAGTAGACGCTTCCCTGTGTGACTGCGCTGATCCGGCTAGTCATCGCGGAAGAGCTTGCCTTTCATAAAATATCAGTGTTCTAAACTCGAGCCGGCTCAGTTTTGAGGTTAAGTGTCCCCTCAGCTGACAGCCAGTATGGGCCCGAGAACCAGAAGTTCGGATGAAGAGGTGGACATAAAGAAGATCTGGGATGAGATAAGGTCCATGAAAACGCTGATTGAAACGATCAACAAGGGACAACAGGAGTGCCTAAAGAGCACCACTTTTATATCCACGAATTATGATGAAGTCACCAAGGGCCAGTCCAACATCATGGAAAAGCTCAAAGATGTGGAAACAAAGGTTGACAGACTCGCAGCGGCCTGTAGAGAAAAAGATAAAATCATTCAGCATCTTCAAAGGCGTGTGAACAGTCTCGAAAACCACTCGCGTCGCCGTAACCTGGAAATTCACGGTGTCATTGAAAATACCATTGAGGACGTTGAGGACATAGTGGTTAAAGTGGTAAACAAGCTGGGAGTCGAGCTATGCGCTGAGGAGGTTGAGGCTGCCCATAGGGTCCCAACACAAACCCAGGGTAAACCCAAACCTATCATCGTAGAGCTGTCATCAAGAAAGAAGAGAGAAGAAATCATCGCTGTCCGAAACAAGAAAGTCTATAACTCTGATGTGGTGGATGGAAATGAAGGCGGTCGCATATTTGTGTATGCCCAAGTGTCTTCAGAGTTGAAATCCCTGCGCTGGAAAGCCAAGGAGATAGCAAAGAACAAAAAATGGGAGTTTGTGTGGATTCAAAATGGTGTTCTCTTGGCCAGGAAAGCTGAGAGAACCAAAGCTATCAGAATTGATTGTGAAAATGATTTAGAGCGAATTTCTTGATAACTATGCTTGCTTTCTGTACTACTTTTGTTTGACTTTATCTTTCATTTTTTCTAGCCTTTTATGTCTGGATCAGGTTTGCTTACATACTATCTCAAGTCCATATGCCAGAGACATCAAGAAAACTTAAAAGTTGTACATATAAATGCCCAATCTCTTAATGACCATTCACACTTTATTGAATTCCAACAAATTTTTTCAAATAGTGTTGCTGATGTAGTTGTAGTTAGTGAAACTTTTTTTAAAGATTCTAGTCAACCTAATATAAACAATTATAATGTGTTTTGCTGCAACAGGAGGAACAGAGTTGGAGGAGGAATTGCTGTTTATGTTTCCAAAAGATACCAAGTGAGAGTACTGGAGAAATCTAGAGGAGAGGAGAAGAAGCCTGAATTTATTTTGCTGGAAATTGATTGTAAAACCTACAAAATACTTCTGGGGGCGGTTTATCGACCACCCAAAACTGGTTGTATGGATGAGTTTGTCAATGTAATGTTTAGCTATCTACCTTCCTATGGAAATGTTATTGTTGCAGGTGATATGAATGCCAGGTTTGGAAGTGGCTCATTTGAAACTAGGAATGTAGAGGAGTGTCTAGAAATGTGTAACCTTGTTAATATCCCATTTGAACCAACTTATCACACTCTAACTTGTGACTCTACTCTGGATGTCATAGCAAGTAACATTGATGATCTTGTTATAGAGTATGACCAGATACCAGCACCAGGTTTTTCAAATCATGATCTTATTTATGCTGTTTTTAATTTAAGAGTAGAAAAACCAAAGAAACAATCCTTCAGTTTCAGAGATTACAGTAAAATTAATAAAGAATTATTGGCTGCTGATGCGGAGCAAGTCCCATGGCATGAAATCTATAGCATGAACTGCATTGATGACAAAGTGACTCATTTTAATTTCTTGTTGACAGGACTGATGGATAAGCATGCTCCCATTCGCACTGCCTATGTAAAAGATTTTTCTCAACCATGGTTTACACCTGATCTGATTGGGCTGATTTCTCGCAGGAATGATACTAGAGTAAAATTTTTGATATCTAAGTGTAGAGAAGATTATGAAGAGTTCAGGGTCTTGAGAAATACAACCAAGCAGGCAATCAGGAGAGCCAAAGTGGACTATTATCATAATACTTTTCGGAAGTGCACCTCAAGCAAAGACCTCTGGAGAAATATTAAATCTTTTTCCACAAGTAAGTCTAAACAAGAGCCAGTGAAACCCAGTAATTTTACTGCGGATGAACTAAATGAACATTATTTAAAAGTGGGGTCTGTCAGTCATGAAAACATAGTTGAAAGTGCAATCTTGTATTATGAAAATCACCCTGAAGAGTATGTTGGTGAAAAGTTTTACTTCAAGTATGCTACTCCCCATGATATCTATAAAGCAGTCCATAGTATTAAATCAAATGCAGTAGGTGAAGATCAAATACCAGGGAAGTTTATAAAACTCTGTCTAAATGAAATTATTGTTGTGTTGGAACATATTGTTAATTTTTGTCTACAATCATCTGTATTTCCCACTATATGGAAGGCTGCTAATATTTTACCCATCCCCAAAAATAGTAATCCAGAACAATGTAAAGATCTTAGACCTGTGAGCATCTTGTGTTTTGTAGCTAAGGTATTGGAAAAAATTGCTCATGGACAGATCACAGAGTTCCTTTCTGTCACAAACCAACTTAACCACCTCCAATCTGGATACAGGAAAAAACATAGTACCACCACTGCTTTACTAAAGGTTTGTGATGACATTAGAAAGACTATAGACCAAAGAAAATTAATGATGTGTGTGCTCTTAGATTTTAGTAAAGCGTTCGACAGGGTACACCATGGACTGCTGCTAACCAAACTGAGGAAAATGGGTTTCTCAATCTCGGTTATCAGATGGTTGTATGCATATCTATCTGACAGAAAGCAAAGGGTGAAAAGCTGTGAAGATTTCATATCTGAGTGGATGTATTTGGAAACAGGAGTGCCCCAAGGGAGTGTATTGGGTCCTCTTTTATTTTTACTCTATGTTAATGATATTTCAGATGTATTTCATGGCTGTTCATACCATTTGTATGCTGATGATCTCATAATTTATATGAGTTTCTGTATTTCTACATACTCTAAAACTGTCAGTAACATGAACAGATATCTTTCCCATCTTGTTGATTATAATACTTGCCACAATTTCAGCTTAAGTACGGACAAGACCCAACCAATTATTTTTGGGTCAGCCAATTATATTAATGTAATGCAAGGGCTTGAGATCCCCGAAATTAGCATAGATGGAGTGTCCATACCTTTCTGTAAAACTGTAAAATATCTTGGTGTAATCTTAGATAATACTCTTAACTGGTCACCATATTGTGTAAGCACCATAAATAAGGTATTTCAAACCATGGCCATAGTCAGGAGGAATTTTTGCTATTTACCCACAGATGTAAGAAAGAAAATAGTTGAGTGCCTCTTATTTCCTATTTTTGATTATGCCTTGCCTGTTCTTACTGATTTGTCATCTGCCTTGTGTAGCAAGTTACAAGTAGCGCAAAATGCCTGCATAAGATTTATTACTAATGTGCCCAAATGGGAGCATATAACTCCTTCTTATTCTCAGCTACAGTATCTGAAAATTCCAGAAAGGCGAACTTTGGCCCTTGCTGTTATAGTGTGGAAAGTAATCAAGTTTAAAAACCCCAAATATCTTTTTGAATTCTTTAGTGATGTACAAAGTTCCAATGTCAGACACGGTAGATCATCTGTTCAGAGACTTGTAATACCACAGCATAGAACAACCACTTTTACAAATTCTTTTACTGTTACATCATGCAGACTTTGGAATAACTACCACATTTTCAATTATATAAGCTGCCTCACTCCTGTTACTTTAAAGCGTGATATATCTCTAAGACTGTTAGAACTTTATGTCTAGAATGCATTCTATTATGTTTCTCTGTTATAATTTATTTTTAGTGTTAATTATTTTTAAAAAATAATTTAATATATGTAACAAAATTCTTGTTTATGTAAGAGAGCGGTAGGGGTGTGACAGTGGGGCTGGAAAAGCCCTTTATGCATTCCTACCATAAATAAATAAATCAAATCAAATAAATCAAATCTCTCTCTCTCTCTCTCTCTCTCTCTCTCCCTCACCTCCCACCCTCGACTCTTTACATCTCTGCCCCCTCCTTCCACCTCTCTCCCCCTTTCACTCGTTTTCGTTGCCATCATCCGAAACTGTTGTAGTATCAATATTGGATCTGCCGGCTGGAATGGAATGCACGCCTCACTACGTTCCCCCGTTTCGCGTGCGCTAAAAGCGGACCTGCCGAAGACGAGGGGGGGCAGAGGAAAATTGTCGTGTTTTTTTTCTTTTTTGCATTTTGAGCTAAACGGGTGATTTTTTTTCAAAAAGAACGCACGAAGTAGCAGCGTTTAATGTTTCCTGCAATTTTTTTTTTTTTGCAGTGGCTTTTCGCTCACTTTTCTCCTGACATTGCGGGTTGCCTCGCCTCGGTGGCGAACACCAATCGGAGACCGCACGACCGATTGACCCTTTGACCCCGTCTGCCGCCGGGCGGAAAATAAAACCCATGATTATGTAAGGCGGGCGTCTGTCCGGGACCCGCCGGGCGGGCGGGAAATATATGTGGCAGGCGGGACTCGAACCCGCGACTCCGGGGCCGGGACCCCGGAGCGGGGCGGGCGCCGGTGTGAAACGAGACGTGAATAGCTCTCGGCTCGGCGCCGCCCAGCCCGGTGCGCGGCCGTGTGCTACGGCTCCGGGCGGGGGCGAGAGAGAGAGAGAGAGAGAGAGAGAGAGAGAGAGAGAGAGAGAGAGAGAGAGAGAGGGCTGAAACATAGCGAGAGAGACGGGTTGCCAGGTGATAAACGCGACATCTGCAGGTGGCCCAATAAAACGCCCTGCCCTCCCCCCAGGGGGCGCCACTTGCACGGTGGAAGTGGTTGGGTTTGCCGACGACGGGGGCGGAACCAGGAGGAGAGCCTTGGAAGGCAAAGGGGGGGGGGGGGGCGAGCCCGATCTTTGGTATTAGGCGTGGAAGTTATCTCCTCGCGTCTGCTCCCCCGTCTATCCCAACTCTATCCCTCGGCTATCCCAACTCTATCCCCCGGCTATCCCAACACTGTCCCGAAAGAGCGAGGGGGAAAAAAAAGGGGGGGAGGAAAGAGACACGGCGGCGGTGGGATCCGATCCCGGGACCCAAAGCAACGTGGTCGTCGCCCGCCCTCGCCGGGGCATTCCGCATGGTTCGCAGATGAAAGGGAATCCAGGCATCGTGCTCGAGTTACGCCCCTATCAACCCCCCCCCCCCCCCCCTCCACTGGCCCGCCGTCTCTTTGGCCATCGACTGTCCGGCCCGGTTTGGGTCCAGGTTGAGTGACCGTGCCAAAAGAGGCCCTCTCTCTTTGGAGCCGCGCCCGGAGTGGTGTGCATTCTCCGTCTCGCTCCCTCTCCATCAAACCCACCCCTTCCTCCTGCTTCCATCTCTGCCGCTCTCTCTCTCTCTCTCTCTCTCTCTCTCTCTCTCTCTCTCTCTCTCTCTCTCTCTCTCTCTCTCTTCGTCATTTTGAAGTAAATGATGGGCATCGTGTAGTGTCCCGCCGTTGGTTTTTAAAACGACTGGCCGGCCGCGGGTTCGAATACCGCGCGCCGGGGCCCTTTCTCTGCGCAGCCGCCTTTCACCAACGCGGGCCGAAACTAGGCCGCCCCACGGAAGGGGCGGTGAAGGGAGGTGAGGGGTTGGGGAGGGGTTGCATCGGCCTCGCCTTCTTGTCTTTATGCAAACGCGGCACGCCACGCCGCCATTTTGTCCGGTTAATGACGGAAAGACGGCGCCGCGAGGCACAACGGCGACAGGGGGGGGAAAGGAAAAATTGGAAAGGTTCTCGGAAAATGAAAACGTGAGCGACGACGGGGGTAAGTGAGCGGCGTGCCGTGCCGTGTCACCGCGCGGGCAAAAATGCATGTAACGCAAAGAGTAAGGTGGGTTGGCTGCCTTCGGTGACCAAGGCGCTATGGCGGGAGCGGTTTCTGTTATGGCCGCGCGGCAAAGCGAACGGGGCGGGTCACTCGCTGGTCCTCACGGGTCCCCCTCGGGCCCCCACGAGTCCTCACGGATCGCCACGGGTACCCCCTAGCAGGCAGCATGCAGCAAAACTACGCCTGCAAGCTGTTATCCGCCTCCTTTTTCCCGAGGCCACTCCGACTGCTGTAGTTCGGCGGTGTAGTCCGCAGTGTAGTCGCCGGGACGCCCGCCTTACGGCCTCGCTCATTTACTTTATAGCGCAGTGCTGCTACTTTCGTCATAAAGACGCACAAATGGATCTCCTCGCGCGACGTCTCTCTCCCTCTCCCTCTCTCCCTCTCCCTCTCTCCCTTGCTCCCGTCAACCCTTTCCATCTCCCTTTTTTTCCCCCTACCCAACGAGGCCAGAACAGCGGCACTTTGGTTGACCTGTATAATGAAATAATTTTTTTTTCTGAAATTATTGTAATAAAATGTAGCCGAAATTGGCATAAAAAAATGTACGTTTTGAACTTGTAAACTCTTTCGGAGGAGTCCTCCTAGGCTACTCTCTCTGGCCGTGGGGTGGTTGGTAGGTACAGGATTAAACTCCCCCCCTCTTCCTCCATCTCCCTCTTTCCTCCAGTCCTTTACGTCACCAGAGAGAGAGACATAGAGTGAGGAGGGCGCTACTTTGGACTCACAAATCGGCCTACTCTCGAAACCAGCAGGCACTGAGGGAAGTGCGTCGCTTGCGAAAACGTGTCAGAGAAGCGCGCGTACCGTACGCGCGCTTCAACTCTGCTCTGCCTGCTTCGTCTTTCTTTTTTTTTTCATCTCTTTTTATTCCCCCCGCACCCTTCAAAAAAGAATCATTTCTGTGGAAGGTGTCTCGCAGTTCGTTCTCTCCCACGCACTCGCTGTATGGTGTGGGTCTTCTTTCCCCGCGCCGCGTGCGATGCGGATCAGGCGGGCGGCGCCGCCGTTCGAAATTTATTTACTTTCCCGCGCGCGTCGCGCCGGGCTGGATTTAGCGCGCCAAATTCAAAGTGGTTCCATACACTTCGGCGTGTGACGTCATCGTCCCGCCGCCGTTTAGCGCGCCGCCACCGCCCCCTATGAATACTTGATACGGGCTGCGCGAGCGCGTCGGGCGGCGCGAGGCTCAATTTGTGTGCGTGTGTGTGTGTGTGTGTTTGCGTGCGTGTGTGTGTGTTCGCGGGCGGGCAATGAGGCAGAGCAAGGGGGTTGGTGGTGGTGGTGGTGGTGGCGGTTTGTACGCGGGTAAGAAAAGCGCTGGCTGCTGCCGCCTTAAAGCCGGTGTGTTAGAAGGCGGCGTGGTGCCTTCATAGACGTGAGACAAGGTGAGGGAGCGAGAGAGAGAGGTGGGGGGGGGGGGGAAGGAAACAACAACATCATCATCATATTGTGGGGCCGGATTCTTCCTTTCCCGTAAGTATTTTCCGGGCACGCGCATAGGCGCCTCCGTAGTCTTATCCTCCCTCCCTCTCTTCCTCCCTCCCTCCCTCCCTCCCTCCCTCCCTCCCTCCCTCCCTCCCTCCCTCCCTCCCTCCCTCCTTTCTTTCCTACCTTCATTCGGATCCACGCCATGACGCGCCGCCGGATAGCACGTAAAACGTAATAATAAATTCTGGGCAAAAAAAAAATGAAAATAATGAATGAATAAATAGGTATTGTGGGCGAGAAGTGTGTGGCTTTCTCATTTCTTGTTGTTGGTTGCTCTGCGCGAAAGGGCCACATTTAATTGACATTTTGCGGACCAGTCGGCGCTCCGCGGATGGCACTTTGGTAGCCAAAGCAACAACAACAACAAGAACGTGGCATCAAATTAAATAAAGCGCGCTTTACGTTGATCACGCGGAAATTATGGGTCGCCACCGCACACGCAGCGTCGCTCTCGTCGTTTTCATTTTTTTTTCTTGTTGTTGTTTTTGTTGTTGTTGTCGTCGGCACACGTAAATATAAATTCCTGTAATGGCTCCAAATTAGGGCCCGGAGCCGTAACTTAGAGGGCCGTGACGTGGCCGTGTCGCCCGGAGGGCGTTGCCACAAGGCCACGGGGATTAACCCCCCGCGCGCGCGGCTCCGGTATGAAAAATTGCTAATCACGTGTTTGTTTCTTTTTTTAAAAAAAAATGTAATTTTTTTTGGTCGTCCTCCTTTGGGGTTTTTTTCTGCGTGAGCATCAGCGTTTGCCTGTGTGCGACGAGCCCTTTTTGCGGCAATGGAGGTAGAAAGAGAAACAAGGGATTGAGGGGAAGGGAGCAGAGAGAGAGAGAGAGAGAGAGAGAGAGAGAGAGAGAGAGAGGGGGGGGGGGGGGGGGGAGGAGAGAGTAGAGGTAGTAGAGAGAGGGAGAGAGACGGTGTCGGGGGTCCGGGGTTGCGATACCCGGCACCGGGTATCGGGTAGGTTATCCGGTCGCCTTTGTCTGGGAGGCGGTGCCGGCGATGCCTCCAGGTAATCGGCCGGAAAACGTGAGCAGTCGGGGCCGGGCTGGAGCGGCTGGAGCGGCTGGAGCCGGCCGGAGAAGCAGCCCGTGGTGCACACGAAGACCGCACACTTTTCGGATCGCAGGCCCCCTTTCACACGTGCCAAAGGCCCGCGCTCCCTGCCCCGCTTTCGTTTGCAGTGTGCGGGTGGCTGCGTGCCGCCACATATGGCGCGTGCGACAAATAAGTGCCGCGGGGCATCACACGTGTCGTGTCGCCCCAGGCCAATAGGCGCCCTCTGTCCGCGTGTGGTCGTGCTATCAGAGCCGTCTTGTCACCAATCCGTGTGTGTGTGTGTGTGTGTGCGTGTGTGTGGGTCCCTTCCGGCTTCTATTGTATGTCTCCTCTCGCCTTCTCTCGGCTGGCCTGCGGCCTGCGGCCCCCCCGGGGCGCCCTCCCAGCCCCTCCAAATAAAGAGCGGACCCTCGTGTCTGCTGCCCCTTCCTGCCCTCGTCGTAGCGTCATGTCTTCGGTTGCGTATGACACGAGAATCCCGACCCCCCGCAGAGAAACAGAGAGAGAGAGAGAGAGAGAGAGAGAGAGAGAGAGAGAGAGAGAGAGAGAGAGAGAGAGAGAGAGTTGAAAACCACACAGGGAGAACGATGATGACGGAGGCGTCGGGGTTCGCCGCTTCGCCGACTAGTTTCGCCCGGACGGTCGGCCGCCCGGCGCGCCTTGTTTTTGGAAAAAGTTTCTTCACTTCTCGGGAGCCCCAGATCCAGTTCGGCCCCTCGCATATCTGTCTTCCGGCGCTGATCCGGGGATCAGGACCTCCTCCTCCTCCTCTCTGTCCGGCGGCGGTTGGGGAACAGTGTTCGTCCTCCGGCCCGCTCGCTCAGGATCGCCGTCTTGAGCTGAAAAAAAAAAAGAAAACCGATAGAGATTTGTGTTTTGGGGGCAGATTGTTAAAACTGCAGTTCTTTTTTTTTTGCCGTGCACGGCATGCCTTCCAACGACGTCTTGGTCTCGCAGGGGAGGGAAACAGTTATTATTATTATTATTATTATTATTATTATTTTCCGGGAACAAGCAAAGTCTTTCCAGTAATGGAGGTGCGACGCTAATCCCACTGCCCCGCTCCGCCCTCACCGCCCCCCTCGGCTCCCCCCACACACACAGCCGCCCCGCCAGCAGATGGTGTCCGAGCGCAAAACTTTTGCCGGGGGAGTATTGGCGCAGACGTATGGCTGACCATCAGCCGCGGGGAGAGTGGCGGCGGAGTGGGCGCGTGGGCAGAGCCCGCGGCAAATAAGCTTACCGCGGGGGACAGAGAGAGAGAGAGAGAGAGAGAGAGAGAGAGAGAGAGAGAGAGAGAGAGAGAGAGAGAGATGGTGAGAGGGATAGAGAGAGAGAGAGAGAGAGAGAGAGAGAGAGAGAGAGAGAGAGAGATGGTGAGAGAGAGAGAGAGAGAGAGAGAGAGAGAGAGAGAGAGAGAGAGAGAGAACGCAGAGAGGCTGCTCGTCTCGGCCGTGTTCGCCCCTCCCTGGGCCCGGCGGGCCCCTGCGTGTGCCGGGGTAGGCCGGCCCGCCCGACACGCGCGCCGTGCGGGCCGCAGCGCTGGCCTACCCGGCAGGCGGCAGGGCCGGCCGGTGGTCGGGCGGGCAGCGAACGTGGTCAGCTGACGTGTGTATCCGCTGTGGGCCTTCGATACGCCGCGGGACACTCGGTCTCAAAAGTCTGGGGGAAATTTTTTTTGGCGACGCTTTCACGCCGCGCTGCATGGCGGAGCTCGCCCGGTGGTGGTGGAGTGCGCGGGGGCCCGAAAGTGGGGCCGTACGGGGTGACACTCGTGGGGGTGGGGAGGTGGCGGAGGAGGGGGCGGGGGGCGGCGGGGTAAACCTCTCAAGGCGCGCGGGCGGCTGCGGGGATGGCAGTCAGCCGCCCCGTACAGTGCGACAAGCGGAAAGGGTCGTCGAGGAATTCGGCGGCCGCGGCAAGCAGGGGGTGGCCGCCGCCGCCGCCGCCGCCGCCGCCGCCGCCGCCGCCGCCGCCGCCGCTGCCTCCACGGCCCCGTAGAGCGTGTTTACGCTCGCGGACAGCGGCAGTCTCAGCGGCGGCCCCAGGGGCTGCTGAACTCTGCGGGGGGTCGTCGTCGGCGCCGCGCCCAGGACGACACCTGTCGGATGCAGGATTAAGCAGACGACAGCGCGGCCTGTTTTATTGAGGGCCGCGTCGTGGCGGGCAGCCTGGCCTCGGGGGCCGTCGGCAGCCATCGGCCCTCCCCCTCCGCCCCTCACATGGGCGGCGCGGCCTGCCTGACCCTGCCCCGCCCCTCCTCCCGTTCCCCGGAAATGGGCGCCCGCCGCTGTAACTTGATTCCGGCTAACTTTTTTCTCTCTCTCTCTCTCTCTCTCTCTCTCTCTCTCTGCTCGCCCCCGGGGACCCCTCGCCTGCTAAAAGAATTTCCCCTCACCTTACCGAAATGTTTATCCGTAGGTGTATCAGTCTCAGCGGGTTGTGATGTGAGGAGGAGCGGGTGAAGGGTGGATCGGACACTGGAAAAAAAAAACGAAATGTAATTTGTTCGCGTTTGTTTGAGTCCATCTGGCCGTGGAGTGGAGAAGGGGAAGGTGGGGGAGGAGTGCAAGGTAAGGTGTCCTCGGCCGGCCGCGCCGTGCCGCCGTAGCATTGCGGTCCGCCGCGCGCGTCCCTTTCCCATTAATTTTGCCCGCGGTGAAGTTTTTAATTGCAGGTCGGAGAGCGGCCGCAGAAGCGGCAGCATTCTGCCTACGCCACCCGCGCCCGCCCTTTATCCCCCTTTATCTCTATTTATTTTTAAGGAGAGATAAAATTTTGGTATCTGGTGGCCTTGTAGGTGGGGTATATTGCAAAAAAAAAGGGGGTTCATCGAACTCTGAGTCTGACACCTCGGACCTTGACAGTACTTAACTTCTGTCCCGGCGCGCTGTCGGCTCGCAGTGGTGGGTCCCGCGGCGAGCTGCTCTGTCAACATTCGTCACCGTCGCCGGCGGCGTCATTTAGAGCCGTCTTTGGCGCTTGCTGTCAGTTTACATCCGTGATTACATGGCCGTGCCCCCCCCCCTCCCCCACGGTCCTTTCCCTACCCTTCCCTCCCCTGCCTCTTCCAGATCACTTCCCTTGGTCTTCTCTCTCTCTCTCTCTCTCTCTCTCTCTCTCTCTCTCTCTCTCTCTCTCTCTCTCTCTATCTCTCTCTCTCTCTCTCTCCCTCTCTTCCACGCGTCAAAACGATTTTGCTTCCATCTCTCTCGCTCTCCTTGCCCCTCCGCCCATCCCCCCCCCCCCCTCCCTCTCTCTATCTCGCTCTGTTTCTGTCCATCTCTCTCGCCCCGTCCTCATTGAGCTGTGCGTTTAATGAGCGGGCCAGCGAACTGTGTCTCCGCGCGGATTAGCAAAGATATTGCCGGCCGCTCACAGCGAGAGAGAGAGAGAGAGAGAGAGAGAGAGAGAGAGAGAGAGAGAGAGAGACCGTCGCCAGCGGGGCTGACAAGGACGGATGGAGCCCGATATCTGCAGAGTTGTGCGCCACCAGTGTAACGAACGGGTGCGCCCGGAAGGTGGACAAAGCGGTTTTTCACGGCGCGCTGGAGTCCCGCCGTGCCCGGCCGTTAGTTAACGGAGTTAACGCAGTTACCCGGGAGTTGTCGGTTGGCTCAGCCGCGCTCAGGTAACTCCGGGTAACTCGGCCACCGCGGCGCCGCAGCCGCGCCTAGTTTGGTGAGCTTGTTTTACTTGCCAGATTAAATCATCACCACAGTGTAGGAGCCCCGCGGGCGATTGCAGCGCTGCAGGGCGGGGGCGGGCCCGCAATGAGTGGGAGAGAGAGCGAGACAGTGAGCCGGTCGGTCAGAGGAATAAATTGTGGGCGCCGCGGCCGGTACTCGAACCCGCGACCGCGCGCGCGGCCCGTCATGGGAAGCGCGGATCGGTCTGACGTCCGGCCGCCCGTTGTCGGGTCGGGTCCGTCTCGTCCCCTGGGGGGGCGGTCCGCGCCGTGACCTCAAACGGGGCGACCCCAGTGACCGCGGACACGGCCCGGGGGGGAGGCGACCGTCTCCCTCCCTCATGCCCGGCCCGCGGGGCACGGCAGGAGAGAGAGAGAGAGACAGAGAGAGACCCCTGCGGTGCTGGGAACCGACTTGGGCTTGCGCCGCCAAGTTGGTCGAAATGACTCTGAGGCATCCATTAGGGCCCCGGGCAGACAGGCGGGCGGGCAGGTCGGCAGCTCCGGGGGGCGGCAAGCCGAGGATTTCACACTTTTAGCCCACAGAGCAGTCTAATCACCTCCCCCTCCTCCTCCTCCCCCCCCCTCCTCCTCCTCCTCCTCCTCCTCCGCTTTCCCGCACCTCGGATTGAAGCGTCGCGTTGTGATGCCCAAGACCGCACCGGCAGGACGCGGGGGTTCGGGTCCCGCCGGAGGGGGCGCAGGCAGCGCTGCAAAGGCGGGAGTCAACGACACGTTTTGTTTTTTTGTTGCGAGCGACTCGCACCTGGAGCGCTCTCTCTCTCTCTCTCTCTCTCTCGCACACACTCCGTATATCTCTGTCTCTCTCGTTCCATTATCTCTCCTTCTTCTGGCCTCCGTGGCAGCGTGTCGCCTCGGTCCCAGAGGAGCCGAGCGGGACGAGGCCCCCCCTGCCGTGCCCGGCCGGACCCCGACGGGACCCCTGCCTGGGGGGCGGCGGGGGCCCTGTCCACTCCCCTGGAGGCCCCCCGGGGGGGAACGACATCTCATTACAACAAAGGCGGCCTAAACGCGAGGTCCGCAGGTTAGAGCGATCGCCGAGGGGGAGTTGTGGGGGGGGGGGGGGGGGGGTAAGGACGGGGCGCCGGGCGGGAAGTATCCGAGCAGTCGGCCGCCGCTGCCCGAGCCGGTGGTGCCGGAACTGGCGCGGGAGTGGGCCAGCCGGGCCAGCCGGCCGCAAGGTGGGACACGTCGGGGAGGTGGAGTTCGCAGCGATGCAAATTTATGGTGAATCAGTCCCCTTCTTCTACCAGTTTTTTTTTTCCTCCCTTTAATCCGTCTTTTTCTATGTCGCTCACTCCGCCCGTCTGTCGTTGCCTCTCTCTCTCTCTCTCTCTCTCTCTCTCTCTCTCTCTCTCCAGGCGTCCAGTAAGCGCTGGGCTGTCTTCGTGCCAACAGTACCGCATGTGGTGAGAGAGAGAGAGAGAGAGAGAGAGAGAGAGAGAGAGAGAGAGAGAGAGAGAGAGAGAGAGAGAGAGAGAAGGAACGGTCCGGCCTGCCCCGGCCGCCTGACGACCGTAGCGTAGGCCGCCCGCCCAACAGGCGAGTGTTGCGGGCTCGCCTACCCTCGACTTCGCAGGCGCTACGGGCCGCAGAGCAGGCGGGACGGAGAGGCCTGGCAGACGAACCCCGCCCCGCCACGCCACGGCCGCTCCGCCCTCCGCTGCTTGACGCCGGGCTCTTGTCGTTGTCAGTGCCGATGAGGACAGGGACCTGGGGGCTAGACCCCCCCCCCCTCCTCCTCCTCTCTTCCTTTCGAGGCGAAATAAAAGAGGACAGCGCGGCGCGGCCCCGCGCCTTTCCCCGGGGACGCGGCCAAAGTCGCTAACCGATGTTGCTCTCTCTGGTTGCAGGAGCGGTGCTGGGCGTCACCGTGGAGGTGGCCACCCGGGAGGCGATCGTGTCGGCGGGGCAGAACGTGACCATGCTGTGCAAGGTCCCGGTGCCCATCCAGTACTGCCGGATCGAGGTGCCCGGCGTGGCCGCCCTCAACCTCAACCCGGCGCGGCAGCCCGCCGGCCCGGCCATGATCTCGTACTACGGCGAGGGCCTGGAGAAGGGCTACTGCGGCGCGTCCGTGCCGCGCGTCGAGGACAAGAACAACGGCGTCTTCAAGTGCTCCATCGGCACCTTCACCGAGGACCACGAGAGCGTGGGGACCATGACGGTGGTCGTCGCCCGTGAGTACCGACAGCACGGCAGAGGACCCCACCAGGTCCTCGACGGCGAGTACTCTGTCGGCGAGGTCGCCGTCGACGAGTACTCCGTTGACACCTCGTCGGCGAGGTTGCCGCCGCCGCCGCCTTCGCGCACGACGGTCCTGACCGACGCCCTGCTTTGGCCGACAGGTGCCCCGAAGATGCCCCCCGCCATGGAGCTGACGCAGCCCCGGGACCCCCAGGACAGCTACCTGGAAGGGGAGCGCTTCCTCGCCACCTGCGTCGTCCCGGACGGCAGGCCGGTGGCCAACATCACCTGGTTCATGGGTCGGTCTCCGCGCCCTTCGCCGCACGTCCGCGTCGACGAGGGGACACTGTTGGACTGATCTGTGTCGCTGCCGCAGGTGACGTCATGGTGACCGAGGGTCTGAGCCGGCCCGAGATCTTCGAGAACCCCAAGGACAACCTGTTCAGCATCCGCCAGAACCTGACCCGGGAGGCGCACTGGACCGACAACGGCAAGGAGCTGCGCTGCGTCGCCACGCACCCCATCCTGGACACGGACGTGCAGAGGAACTCGGCGCGCAGGAGGATCACAGTCAAGTGTAAGAGCGCGGAGCCGAAGATGCCGAGGCGGCCACTCGCTAATGTCAGCTAACGAATAATAATATTTTATTTCATTTTCGGAAAATGGCAGTCGGCCCCAAGCCCGCGTCCGGTGACATCGAGCAGTTCGGCTTCACGGAGGGCGGCGAGGGCACCATCACGGTCCGCGTCATGGCCAACCCCAAGCCCACCTTCCTCTGGTCCATCGGCCGGGAGAACATCGACGAGGGCCAGGCCGACACCACGGGCCACTACGAGGTCCGCTTCTCCGAGCCCAAGGTGAGCACGGTCAGACAGTGACTACCGACGCCTCCCAGTGAAAGCCGAACTGGATTGGTGGTCGAACTTCCCCTCACCGGTTGATCACGACTTCGACGCTTTAATGAGACTTTCGTATTACGTGCGTTTCAGGGTTTTGGCGAATTCGAGACCAAGCTTCACATTGCATCTGTTACTAAAGAGGATGTAGAGCGTGAATACAGACTGCAGGCCACCAACACCATTGGACAGCAGGATTACGTCGTGAGGATCTCAACCAGCTCGCAGCCCAGAGGTACTGCTTCCAGTTTCACTCGCAAGTTCAATGTTTCAACGAAATGTGTGTTGACTCTCATGATTATAATTTTTGTTTTTTCAGCTATGGCAGAAATGGGAGCTGGTGCCATTGTTGGCATAGTGATTGCGGTTCTTCTTGTGCTGTTGATCATCTTCATTGTGGTCTTTGCGCGAGCAACTGGCAGATGGTGCTTTGCAGGTAAGTCATCTAAATGTATGGGCTAAATTGTGGCAATGGATTCTGTCCGCAGGAGGAATTGATGAAAATTGGTGTACTATAAATCATCTGGACAAACGCTCTTGGTATTTCCCGTCTTGTCCCAAAAAAAAAAAAAATACTTATGAACATCTCTTCTGTGATAAATAGAAGTTGTAAGGGTTGGACAGGTGGAGTGTGAATATTCTCTGCTGCCTTGCAGTGATTGATGTGAATGAACTGATAAAGATTTCGTTTGTTTGTATTTTAAACTAATTGGTGTGTTCAAGTCAAGCCAATCGATGTATTATTGAACACAGTCGCAAGTTTATAGTTTCTATCACATAAAAAGGATCACTCATTTTAAAGCTACGTAGCCTACTTCAAAATTTTTACTACGTGAAGCACAGCTGTGAAAAGTCCTTGCTTTTGTTTTCTCAGAACAAACCGGAGACCCGCTATAGAATTTGTGGGTATGAGGTGAGGACGAAATCCATAATGTGCATGAAAGCTTGAGGCTGGTAGATGATAGAACCCAATTTACCCAAGTACTTGCTCCATAGTGTGTATGTGTACTTCCAACATTATTACCCTTCTTTAGGAAAATTCATTCACCTGCATTATTAAATCAATCAATGTGAGGAGTCGTTCCCACATTTATTTGCTTTGTAAACAAATAGGAAGTTGAGTCAGAATGGATTCTATATTTTCTCAAATAGTTACAAATTGCTTTTTGAAAAATATAAAAAGAGTTGATATTTTAGAAGAGAGCTGTAGAGTGGTATTAACAACATTTCTCTTATTTCAGTGGGGAGTAGAAAAAAACTTAGCCCGGGAGTAACCCTTTTTTTTCCATTTTCTCCTTAGTTTATAGGTAGGTACACCCTTACTAACACTTCATTGGTCTCCCCATGATACAGTCAGTCTGAATGAACAAGCAAGACAATAATCTGAAGATTTTTAACTTCTTGTACGGTATCATCGGGTGACTGCCAAGAGGTAGCAATGACCACCAGTTTATTTTCCTGACAATTTCAGAGAGATGCTTTTACTCATGCGCTACACTTCTGTCTGTAAATTTCTCATATCATTTTAATCTGAAACTCCCCTGTGCATAGCCTTTCATGCAAAATTCTTTGCAAACTTTTAAGAGAAAAAAAATTGCTCTCATGCAAGGCGAGTTTCAACAAGTCTCTGGAATTGACGGGCGTTCCAGGTCTCATTGCCTACAGCTTTTGGAGTACTAACACACAATTCAAATACCACTTATATCAGTCACATCATGTGCATTTCCTCTCCTATTTATTGATAGAATTCCAGAGAGGCGACCGGAAACATTTTTACGCTTTTGAAAATTCTGGTACATTTTCATTTTAAAATTATAACTTGACATCTCGTGTGTTATGTAGGGTAAATCAGAAACACGCATTATACATTTTCCAAGTTCTTGTGAGAAGTTATTTAGAAAATGGACTGAGCTGTGTTTAGTGTTCTGTTATCATCCAGGCTTTATAGTTCCCTTGCTTTGAAAATTATCAAAGCTTTTATTATTCAGTGCTTTCGAAGTGGGGAATGGAGAACTAAGCTTTCTATGAGTGCATATTAGCATGATTCTTCATTTTGTGCATAAAGGTCTCAGAAGTTCCATTGAAAACATACAGCTTTTTTGTATTGCAAATCATGATTGTGACTTCCTAGCTTCCATCTTTATCAGTTTATTTTCCTTTTATTGTTTACATTTTATTCTCTGCGTTTGAATTTGACCCTCTTATGGTATTGAGATATCTTGTGTTGTTGGTTTGTCTCTCTCCCTTGCTCCTATATCCTTTCAGCCCATTTTAGGTTTGCTGCTATCTCCTGGTTTTCTGGTTGATATTTGTCTTTTAAACAGGCACTTCTTGGAGTATCATGTATAGTCAATTTTCTGTTGGGATTTGTAAGCAGTGTATGGCTGGTGAAGGCTAAAAATGTATGTCATTGGGGTGTAGTTGTGTGCTGGTCACTCTTAGAGAAGTCTGCCTGATTCGGGGACATTGCCACAAATCTCTTTCTCCTGCCTTGTCTTTTTTACTAAATGTATTTTGCTTCCGTCCTCCCCTCCATGTCACAGCTGTGGCCAGCAAGAACTAGACTCCTGAATGAAGGCAAGTGCTTCTGAAAAGAGTTAGTCGAGCAAGCTGGATATTTTCTTTCTTAAGTCACAGATAGCTGGATAGTGATTGATTGCATTTTGTTTGCTTTCGTAGTTGAGAGCATGAACCTGCATGCACCTAAGCACAAATTAGAACTTGAGAAATTCATTTTAGTTTTGATGCTTTGATAAAGTTTTTCTGAACTGCTTTTACAGAGAGTATCGTGCACTTGTTTATGAGATTTTCTCTCATAAAAATAAATCCACCAATTTTATCTGAGCTTAGTCATATTCATCACAATATTTTGGCCCTGTACCTCTGCTTGGTTTGTTTTTAAACCTCCTCCACACTTTTTGATGCAAGAGTTCACTAATCTTCTTGTAAATGAGCACGATGAGGAAAGTTATGAAAACAACACTGCACTACTACCTATAATCTCTTTCCATATGCTCTTTCTAAAAAGTAACTTCAAATATATGACATATTTCTGTCAAGCTTTGCATGCTTTATTTTTTGTATGAACTTAACTTTGCATAATAGGACATTTGTATGGAATCATCACTGCACAAAGATCTTTTCATAGCTTTTGAGTAATTTCAATTCAAAATGCATTGCAATGTGTCACGTCTTTTTAATTGGATGCCTTTCATTTTGACCTTTTTGGACGGGTTCAAGTATCATCAGCACCTTTCCTTGCTTATTTGGTGTGGGTTTCAAAGCACAAAACATTACATCGAAATCAGATTGTCCGATTAGGAACGTGATATTTGAAAGAATTTGTTCAGAAAGAGGTGTTGAAGTACTTGCCTTCTCATGCCAAAACCCCACCCAGATGGCTAATTTCACAAGCAGTCAATGCATTGCTCTCAATATGCATCGTGTTTTCATGAGCTTCCTTTATTAGTGATTTATTTATCTAAACAGTGGTACATGAGTGGTGCTCTGGGATATGAACTTCGCATGTAACACTGTAGACGACCTAGCCCTAGACATCTAGAAAAAATTGCATGTCTATTCATAGATTTAGAATTTACTCCCATGTATTCTGCTGGAGGTTCTTTTTTCCTTCATTAGTTTAGTTTGTAGTTGACTCCAGCCTCCAACTCTAATTTAAAACAAATAAAATCTAAACGTCCATAGTGCATGTACTCTGATGTTTCTGAACCAAACAGAATGAACGGCCAATATTGTTGATGGTTTTGATTTCATTATGGCTCTTTCTCCTTAAATTATGCTAAGTAGCTCTCAGATCTACAAACAAAAGCTCTTAAATCTACAAACAAAAGTGAAGTTCCACTTTTTTTTTGTTGTTTTTTTTTTTTCATTGGGTTGCCTACCAGTGCGTCAGCTTCATCAGCTCAGGGTTTGTGTGTAATTTATAAACTTACACAGGATAAAAATAGACATTGTCCCATTTCCCCTCCCTTTTCTCTTCCTTGAAGGATGCATATCTGAGAGCATTTTGAACTACAATGCACATGAAAATGTGCCTTGTAGAACATGATAAAATTACACAAATTTAAGAAAGCAGGTTATTTTTCCCAAAATAATCTGTTGTCTCAACTGTGTTATTTTATAGGCAAAGAATTGCTTGTGTACGAAAGACTCTGAGAAGAGCTCAGAGTCGTTCCATGGGTGTGTGGAGATGCATGACAGGAGTTCATTGTTGCTGTTTGCAGCTGGTGGAGGTCGCGGAAAGTCCAGCCAAACCAGCAGTGTGGCTCACATCGACCCTGAGGGCCATTCGGAAAAGGCCAAACACGCAGGAGTGGGTGGCAATGAAAATCCCTCCATTAACCACAACGTTTCTTCTGAGTATATCAATGGCAACGACATCAAGAAAGAACTCAAAGAAGACACTCCTGTGTAGGCTAGCCAGCCCCTATAACATGTACTTTAGGCCAAGAACCATAAATTGGACAAAAAATATTCCTCGGACGTGACCGTTTATTCCTAGACATAGGAAATGTGTCGTGATCCAAAGTGTTTGTCAGACTGATTTTCGTGATGCCTTCATCTGTCCTATGCCTTGGTGTGGAACAGCTGTGTACAGGCTGAAGTCTAGAATCTCTGATTACTTTCTAGGACAGAATAATTTTAAATTTAAGAGGTTTGAAAAAGAAAATGTTAATCAAATTGTGACTCTATTGTAAAAGTTCAAACCGTTCAGGTTTCCTAAAGGAATTGAATTGATCATTTAGTAATCTGTTGAATACTCAAGAAATTTTAGGTGGCTGACTTCCACCAAGACTTCTCTCTGGTTGCTGGGCAACTAAAGTCATAGCTCATACCTTGAATTCATTATGTATTTGTTGCTTCTCAAAAGCACAGTCTGTGTTCTCAGTTTTATACAGTGACTGATTTCTTGAATCAAAACAAGAGCATTATCATTATTTGGGAAAAAATGAGTGTTGTATTTTACTGAGATTGAGCTTCTAAAAGATTTGAACATTTGTTCCTATAATACTCAAGCAATGCTTTTCAAGTTAGATTTTATCAGAAGTTTGTGTGTTGTTTGTGTGCTGTGTAGCTTTCTAATTTTTTTTGATCAGGTTCACCTCTTGCAGCTAGAAATCTACTGATGCTCTCCCTTCTTTCCTTTGGTAGCGTGAAAGAGTGGACTGTGTGTTGGTATTCAACTCATACAAAATTTACTGTGATCGTTCTTTTTAGAGAAATCTTCTCTTGTGGGCATGACTAGCTGTTGAGCATATCTTGGTACAATTTTTTTAAAATTTGGATTTATTTACATGACTTGTCTTAAGACTGCCTACATACCTACTGCCAGTTTGTTCTTTTTAAAACCGACTGCATTTTCATTTTGGACTGACAAACAGCATATTCCTGTTGCCTTGCCTCTATGTCCGTTTTCTTATTTCCATCAGTCAAGCCAAGGAAAAGAGGGAGTACCTTCATGTGATACTGCATTGAAGATTTCTGTACATAGTTTGAACTGGAGCACTGGAGGACTATTAGGTAGATTATTGTTAATTGCGACAACACCCATGGTAGCAGATTGATTTGCACCCTCTATTTTTATTGTAATGTACATACATGTTGTTAAGTTGATGATTCCAAAGTGAAAAAGAGGCAATGTGGTTATCACTGTAACATGATACTGGGGGCTCAGACGATAAATCTGCGCAGTAGGAATGGTGGAGTGGTGGCTTCATTCTATTTTCCACATCTATTTGGTTCTTAGAGATTTTCCAAAGCTCCTCATAAATGAAATAGAAATATTGAATCCCCATTCTTGATAGAAAGGGGTGCCTTATTATGTTGTTCATGAGGAATATCTAGGGTAAATAAACTATGAAGATGTTGAGAATAGAACAAAACTACTATTTCCATCCACTTTACACACTCTTCTCTAGTTATTGCAGCCACACAAGGCACATAGCTGGCTGGAATTTTCGAAGGGGGTCAGGTCATGCTTTTTGCCTACTTACAGGCTGAATGTCATGCCGGTTGCCTACTTTTCAGGCGGCCTTCCAAGGGCTTACGTGCCTGAGCCACACAAATTTTACTTTACATAGATCTGAATCTTAAAAACCAAACTAAAACTTAAATACGATGGGAGCATAAAATTTTTCTTTTGGTGACATCCTGCCTTACTGACCACCTCATTTGAAATCTGTTAAGATTTTTTTTTATACTGTCTACTTTGATTAAAGTGTCATTACCCTATTCTGATTCTGTTAAATATATCAGACTGTAAAGACCAATATAAAATTTTGCTGCTGTCAAATCAATTATTCCTAAGACTGCTCCTATTGTGACTTCTTGTTGCAATGTCCATACCATAGCTTTACAGATTTTGGTGCAGGTGCAGCCAAGAACACAGGATTGTTATTGAGATTGAAATATTAGACAAAGTTTGTGATCTCAGTGTTATCGATGGTCAAGCTCAATGTAGGGTTGTATGTGTCAGTGGAAAGTGTTGTATGTCTAGCTGTAATAGTTGAAAGGGAAAGTAACTCGCCACATCTATTGAATTCATGATTGATCGTCAACTTTTCATCTTAGATTTATTTATTGAAGTGCCATCATTCCAAAGTAAAGGTAAATTGGCATGCTTTTCTTCTGTTTTTTTTTCTCTTCATAGGCTCATTCCCATTGATTGTTTATGTAGGACCATGCTTTCCTTCATGTGCAGAAGGTAGTTTAGCTTGTAATTAATTATATACTTACCTTAGTTTTATTTTGTTGATCCTGAGTGCAGAGTTTTTATGATTGAAAAATCTTGGTATGTAGAGTATGTAGGTTTATACCCTTTCCTATTTATAGTTCTGTCTTATCTTTTTTATGAATCTCAAAATTTAGGTATCAATATAGATTTTCCCATCTTATTCATGAATGGGGCTGTGGCGAGGAGATGTGATTATGGATTGATTTATGGAAGTCATTAGACTTTAGGATCTTGTTCTCAATTTCATTTTAGTTGATGAGCAGCTCTATGGTGGTTTCCAAAGATTAATTTCTGCAAAATCTTATCCACATGGCCTTGCTGTTGCTGTTCTTTGCTTTTTTTTTCTAACCCAAGAGCATCAAACAGTCTTTCCTTAATTCACTCATATTCCACGATGGAACTTCTGAAGGTGATATTGAGTGTTACTTGGCATTTGTTGTGCAATTTATCTACCTTATCTACATATGTACAGTACCTTTTATTTTTCATGCTGGTACAGTAGTTGTAGTTTTGATTTAATTTCTTAGTTTTGTCCATCCCAATTTTTCTTTCCTTATTTTTGCAACCTTCATATTTGTTGTGTATGTTCAAGAGTGAGGTGAACAAATGAAAAGCTGGATATTTCTCATTTACAATGAAATGACAAGGACAACTTAACTCCACCCACGTGAGAGGGATGGGTATTTTATTATTTTGTGACCTTCATTGACTTTGCTGCAGTGTGATGTACTTAAAGAATCAGTCTTGAAGAATTAAAGTATTCAATAATTGTTGTTTAAAAGTAAGAATGTTAGACAGATGTGTATATAGTATTATTAATTTCTGTGTGAGCATCGAACTACTTAGAAGACAAAAATCTGCATTACCCTTATTTTGAGAAGTGCGCATACAAGCTGACAAAGATTCCGTCTTGCTTCCTCAATTGTAAATATAAATTAAAATTGCAGTTTCCCTGCATTTGAACAGCCTTTGCCTTAATTTTAATCCTGGGCAGCTATATTTTCGGTATGCTGATGTTTCAATGACAGCATCTACAGAGATTTATGGAAAGTGCAAAGTAACTCTGTACTACAGCTATCTTGCATATTACCTTTTGCCCTGTTTTGAGATTTTGAATAGCTTCAAATTCGACAGAAAAAAAGATATCTTTTTAATGTCAATTTTGTGTTTGACGCTACAATTGAATTTTGATTAGTCCAAAATCATGTGAACACTATTGTAACTCCTCCAGAATCTCTTGTCTATGACAGCAATCATGTACAAATTGATAAAGCAAGAGTTATTGATATTATCCGTTATAAATATTATTTTTAATTCTATTGTATGCATGTAAGTAAAATCCAACATTCCCTGTAGAAATTTGGAAATTTTAATGTATGTGCTTTACTCAGGTGGTTGGGAAATCTGTGAGCAAAGACTTTTGTAATTGTATTAAGACTATTTAATTTCATTGATGGTTCCCATCAATTCACCTAATAATTTCTTTCCCTTCTCTTTTTTTTTCAATAAACATTGTTTTGATTAATATATGTGTGTGTGTATTTTGACAAAACCATGCCATCATATTCCTTATAACAGAATCTTCTACAGATAAATGGCAGAGTGAAATCAATCAGAATAGACAGGTTGGGGGGTGAACTTCAGAGATGGACTAAGATATGAAAGCAAGATGTCATTTGAAAACACGTGTGTATGTTGAACAAAATATCCACTCTGAGATTTCTGTTTCCAGGAGGAGCTGCATCCCTGCGAACTGGTGAAACGTAAGTTCCTTTGAATTCCAGATTGCATGCAATAACATACTTTTGGAATGTGCTTCCTTCTGCCAAATATGTGACCGTGAAAAGGAGTGGTTAAATAACTTTTAAAAATAAATAAATATTGAAGTAAGGTTGTGTGTATCTGTGACTGCAACTAACTGTAAGTCCGTAAACTGAATGACTAAAGTTGGTTGTAAGTCATCAGAAACAAAGTTTGTATCACTCAGGAAATAAACATGCCAACCTTCTAAAATTAAGGATAGAAAATCAACGCAAATTTTACTTTCTCTCATTTTTGCAATAAGCTTCACTAATCACGTGTTTGAATGTGTAAAGAAATTTCAGTAGTGGGAAGAGTTTTCTTTTAGTGTGTAAAATCAATGTGTGTGTTAACTAAACTACCCACTAATTCTAATTATAATTTCTTGCATGTTGAGTGTTTTACTAAGCAGTTTGTGAGTGGTGGTTTGTGTGCTGGTGTGTTTGGGTGGATTGCAATGCAGGTGGTATTGTTAGGATAAGAATGCTGCCTATAAAGCACAGGATTAAGATATTCTATATCTTAGCCAAACTGACCTTCAACTACAGAGATGCTATAAATGAAGAAAATGCTCATATAAATGAGTGGAGTCTTGGTCTCCAGATTCGGCATGAGCTGTACATAGGGCGTTGTTGATCCTTACAGAGGCGGTGACCCTGAAGACCCAGGTAAAACAGAGGAGGCTAAGCGGCTGACCCCCAAGAGCAGAATCTCTACATCCGTCAATAGTGAACAACTCCTCGGTCAAAGGCAAGGCTCAGCATTATGCTTTTTATGAAGCACCAATGTCCAATGTTTGAATGAGCAAACTTTCACCATCAGATAATCATCATGCACATGCACATTTTCGCTCATATTGTTTAGCTGTTTGCCAATACGCAGAATGAAATGATCATCTTGGAAGTCAGTTTGCAACTAATGATATTACATTCCTGAGCCATATCATTCATATTTTAAGAAAGTTTTGCCTATGTTTGATCCTAAATGCCTGCATGAATGTGGCTATCACCACCTCCATGCATGATAACAGTACCATTTGTCTGCTAACTAAAAAGACAAAGGACTTTTATTACTCCTAACAATAATGTTTGTAGACTGCAGTGCGGATTTTTGTGGTTTCTTTCTTGTCTCACTGTACATTTGATGTAGAATCCTAATGCTATTCTGGTGATGGGGCTTGTGTGTCTAAATTTAAGTATTAACCATACTTCAAAAATATAGCATGCACATGTTTCCCCTGTTTTGGTTTGTATATCTCAACCTCACACAATTGTTACATCAAAATACAAATGATGCTTTGCCAGCACTTTATCGTGAGCTGCTGGACTAATGCAGCATCTTCTCTCTTTAATTCTGATGTGTATGCTTTCAGTAGCGACACAGAGAGTGCAGACCAGGGGCCAGCCCAGAAGAAGCCCATCATCAAGAAAAAGGCCAAAATCCCCTTGACCAGCATGTTCAAGAAAGCCAAGGACAAGGTTGCTGGCGACTCGGAGATTCTCAAGGTAAGATTTTTTTTTTCTGGAAATGACTCGAGCAGCTAAAATCGTACAATTTTGTCCATGTAGGGCCAAGTCAAAAAAAAAATTATCTTTTTTAGCCCGGATTGTGAAGAATGCAATAGGCAACTTCGTCCCTAAAAAAAATAATTACGATGAACTTGCATCACTACAGCACAGCGATTTCCCCTTTTCGTTCCAGGCCGCCGTCGTGGTTGAGAAGGATGCCGAGAAGGCGGCCCAGCAGGCAGCGCAGCAGGGGGCCCAGGACGCGGAGCAGGGCCAGGAGTGCGTCTACGCCGAGCTCACCCACGCGCAGGAGGCGGCCAGAGGGCGGCCCGTCGTGGTCCGCCCGGACGACGACAAGACGGAGTACGCCGAGATCGTCCACACCAAGGACGAGAAGAAGCCGGACAAATAGAGGGGAAACTGCCTCGGTGAAACACGAGGATCATTTTCGCAGTTGTGCGGGCAGCGTTGGGCTGGGGCGAGTGAAGGAAAAAACTTGATTCATGATTGACTTGTATCGGGTTCATGAGAAGGCCTTTACCTTGAGCATTCTTGTCGCAACTCATCAATGACCATGGCAGGTGGTGCACTTGCGAAAACAGTAAATTCAACGTTACGGTGTTTAAATACGCAACTTTATTTGGATGTCCCTAAAGCCCTGCACAGGTCATGATTAGTTTTGGGAGTCTTTTTGAAAGACTTACGTGCCTATGTTGACATACTTTTGTCATAGAGCCCACCCTGCTTTTATTCATTATAGCTATGTCTTATGAGTTACCTGAAACAACAGCTGAATCTATTTGTTATCATGCTGCCTCTATATTCAGTCTCTACTCGTGATCTTGAGGTGAGAAGTTATTTTTCTTACCACTAAGGGATAGATTTTCCAATATTTTGTAATGTTGACAAAATTATTTTATACTGTAGTAGTCTAGACCACCTTGGTAAGTCTGAAAGACAGATCTGCACATTTCTTTAAAAAAATGAATATTTGTATTTTGTACTTCTGAACTCAAACTGTATGGCTATGTAGCTCAGTCTATTTTCCTATTGATTTAAACAAGACAAGAACACTATCTATACAAAGGGTTTCAACTAGTGATTTTGTCAGCTTGATGTACTTTACAGAGCTTGGACCTTTATATTGCCTTCAGTCTGTGTTAGTGTGAATGTTCTCAATATAAACCAGTGTGTCAACACAGTATTTATAAAATCCTAAAGTCTGCGCTGTCAATATTAAAGTATGTCTTTATTTATATTTAAGAGAAAAGCACAAACTCAGTAGAAAATTTCTACAGCACTTAAAATTGTGTGTTAAATTGTGTTCTTGTGTGCTAGAAAGTCAGAAATAGAGCTAGAAGCGCTATGATAAAGGCTCTTGCTTATTGCCACGAGGTAAATGGCAAATAGCAATGGCACTTGCACTCACCCTTTCTTTCCATACTTAACATTGTTATTTGAAATTTTGTTCTGTGTTCATTACTTTTGTGATAAGTAGACAGTAACTTATTGACTAAGTATGTAGTAATCAGTTGCTCACACACCTCCCTCATTTGCCAAGCTGGTGCTGTGTCAAAAGTAAGGAAAAGAGTGCTAACGATTCCATATCATTTTCTGGCCGAAAAAAAAGCTTCATTTATTTGCTTACTTACAAAAAAAAATGAAACCAACACTTACTGTAATCCTTCCTAAAAGTCTTTCTTTACCATTGGGTTAAAACATATTTGTACTTAAGGGCTCTTTGCACTTAATTAATTAGGTATAAGAACATTAAATTATTTGTGTGATTTTAAGACAATGTGATTTCCAAAAAGAATGAAATATGACGAATTCAAATAAATATATGTTGAATGGAGTGAGCTGATGTACCTAGTTGCTGAATGAGAGTTATGTAAGGAAGAACAATTTGATGCCATTGTAGAAAATGCATTGTGAGCACACTTTGTTCCACCTTATCGTATATTTAAAGTAAAATGTAAATAGATAGCAAAACCACTATGACATCATCCTCTGACCAAAGGACCTTTGGTCTGAAATAAAAAATAAATATTTAATGAAAACTGTCCATTATTGTTATCAAACCTCTCACATCTGCCTTACGAAGCAACCCTAACACATTGAGCCATTAAGGGAAAAATTAAACAGAGACAGGATGATGGGATGGGTCATAAGATACACGGTAGCAGTCATGGCGCCTCACCTAGGCGCCACCTGAGGACGTCCCAGTTTGTGGCCACAAAGATATGGTCACATAAACGCAACCAAATGCGCAGCTAAAGTAGAAGCGACTGTGGAACCAGCAAAATTGCTTAACGTGTGGTGCACGTTGTGTTGCCTACCCTCCCGGCGTGGACGTGTTTTTCGCATTTTTCGGAGCCATGAGGGCCATGCGACACATATTTCATGACGGAACGACGTCTAGGGATCGGTCCAAACACATTCCGCGAGAAAAATCTAAATTTCGTTTCCTGACCAAAATCGGAAAATTGCAAAGGCTATAGCCTTACCATTTTTTTGCCAAAAAAAATTTTGTGTTCCGGATTTTGATGAAACTGATATAGGAGATAGAGGAGGTCCTATTTAGTACAAAACCGCTATTGGTTGCTCGAAAAGACCCGTGGTTTGTTCACAGCAGGGCTGAACGTGAGGCGCATGTTGTGTTGCCTACCCTCCGGCGTCGTGGGCGTGTTTTTTTTTGCATTTTCCTGAGCCATGAGGGCCATGCGACACACATTTCATGACGGCCAAAGAGGCAAAATATAAGTAAAATAAGTAAAATATAAATATAAAAACCACTATGACATCATTCTCTGACTAGGACCTATGGTCTGAAATAAATAATACATATTTAATGTAAACTCTGTATTATTCTTATCAAACTTCTAACACCTGCCTTACCAGGCAACCCCAACACATTGAGTCATTAAGGGAAAAATTAAACAGAGACAGGATGGGTGATGAGATACGCGGTATCAGTCACCTGGCCGCCACCTGAGGCCCTCGAGCTGCATCACGGAGATAAGGCGATACGGGCGTCACGGGCCGTCATGGACTGTGTGACTGGCCGCTAGCCACTGGCTCTCAGTAATCAGCAAACTCAGTCCGCCGCGAGCCACCGTTTCAGTTGACTGAAACGTGACCGGTCCGAGGCGCGCACGGGCCCGCGGTACAGAGCGCTCGCAGAAGGGGGAGTTCGGCGGGATCCTGGAGTTGAGGCTCGCGGCCGGGAGTCACCCGTGAGCGCCCACTCCACGATGTGGCCCTCGATGTGGGCGGCGCTGGCGTGCCTGGCGGCCGTCGCGGGCTCCACGGCGGCCATCGCCATCCAGGTAATCATCCGCTGCACTGCCGCGGCCAGGGCGACCCGAGGAGCCCGACGAACGCCACACACAAAAATATCCGGCAAAAATGTGGTCCAATTTCTTCATTAAAAAAGAAATAAAATGTAATTATGATTTTTGGACCTGCTCTGAGGCATCGAACCGTCATGAGATCAGTGCTCTCAGCCACTCATGACCTCAGGGCAGTCGGAGACAACGTCTGGGTGACAGGTTCGCGCCCAGAGGGTAGGCAGCCCAACCTACGCCTCTCGTCCAACGCGCAGCACCATGAGACGGCGGCCACTTCTGAGGCGTTCCTGGACCTCCGCCCTTCACCAAAATCTGAAACACAAAAACCGTCACTGTTTAACCGGAAGATTCGCCGTTTTCAGCGCCAAACACGAGAGTTTTGTTTTCTTTCGGCTGACGAACGCGCGGTGACGCCTCCCCCGCTTTTTACAGCAGAACCCGCCGTTCGAGGACAAGGGCCCGGCTCAGGGCCCCGAGGTCGCCGAGAAGGGCGGCGCCGCCAACAGGCTGGCGGAGACCTTCCTGAGGGGCATCATGGACGGCCTGGACCCCTACCACGTCCCGGACGCCAGCTTCAGCCTGGACCTGCCCGAAGTCACGTGAGCTAAAGTCCTCAGCACTTTAACGTGAGCCGGCCGGCGTGGTGCGAATATCGTTAAAGTCTTTTGCCGCTCCTCCGGCCCTTATGGGCGAAAGTGTGGAAAGTGCCGCCGAATTTTCCCGGAACTTAATTTATTTTGTACACAGCTGTGCACAAACTATCCTTCAATCCATAAGCGTTTCAAAACTTGTGTAGGTAAGCGAAAAAGTACGGAGGCCAGTAGGGCAACGGTCCGTCCTGCCGCAGGGCCTCCGTGTCCACGTCCGGGGTCGTCATCAGCGGCGCCTCCGGGTTCCGGCTGCGGCACCTGCTGCTGACTGACCTGGCCGACGGCAAGGCCACCGTCAACCTCACCCTGCCCTCCATCAGCGTCGTGGGCAACTACAAGATGACGGGCAACCTCTCGCTCAGTGGCGTTTCGCTGTCGCTGGACGGCGCAGGGCCGCTGACGTGAGTCCCGAACTACAGAACTACACCGCGGAGCTAAGCTGTAGTTTTTGTGCAGAGAACTGCAGTTCCGCCAGACGGAAAAAAATATTAGAGAATTTAGACGAGTTAGACAGTTTCCCATGTCAACGACTGCGGTGCACCTGCGACAAAACTACAGTCTGTGGAACTACAGTTTCGGCGCTGTAGTTCGAACGTAGTTCAACGTAATTAATTGCTGACCCTTGTAGCGCCGGGTTCAAAGACCTGCACCTGCAGACATCTGTCGGCCTGGGGATCCTTGACATCGGAGAGATGACGCTCGACGACTTCGATCTGGACTGGAACATGTCGGACATCTGGGTAGCTAACTAGGGACCGGCCGCATCCACACTGTTTTCGTGCATCGAGGGAGGGGAGTCACTGATACAAACGTTTCGCTGTTTTTTTCTCAGCTCCAGATTAAAGGCCTGTTCGGGGGTCAGGCCTTGGGACAAGTGATCAACGAACTGCTAAAGGATGCTCTGCCCCGACTTGTGCTTAAGGTAGGACGGATATTGGGCAGCTGTAATTACAGGTATTGTCTCGAAAGATCAACCTCTTTAGTAAAAAAAAATTTAGGAGAAAAAAATAATTTTCTTTATGAACTCCAAACAAATTTTGAATGACGGCAGGGGGGCTCCAAACTTTGTGAAACTCATTCGTAAGGATGAATACAAATTTTATGTGATTATCCTACTTGCAATTGATAATAAGTCGGGGTGAAAAATAAGGTTTTATGCTTCCGAAAAAAAATCGATATATTCGTTGTACATTGCAGGTGTACCACAAGACACTGACCAACAGGATCATAGAGTTGGTGAAGGTGCGGGGCGACGCCATAGTCAGGGACCTCCACCGGGACCACGGCACGCCGCCGGCCGACCTGTCCCGGAGGGAGGCCGTCCAGGGCGACAAGCCCTCCCCCTCCGCTGGTCAGATCGTGTTGAAGCACATCGACATCGACGAGCCCGACCACCTCGTCATCGACGAAGATCTAATCGACGCCGGTTTCGAGCCCGAAATCGTGTACGACTTGAGCGAACCGGACTTCTCCGAATACAGCTCGGAGGAAAGCGCCGAAGACGACAGGGGAGACAGCGCGGGAGACAGTCCGGGAGACGGCGCGGGGGACACCGATGAGAAGTACGACGAGCAACAAGAGCACTTCGCCGTCGCGTACAACGAGCGACTCGAGCTTCTCGACGAAGTCCGGCGCCTGGCGGACGCACTGGGAGCCACCTTCACCGCCGACACCAAGCTGTTCCCGGCGGGCACGCTGGACGACAGTGTTTAAAACACCGTCGCACCGCCGACAAGTTACCTAGCGCCCTCTCTCTCTCTCTCTCTCTCTCTCTCTCTCTCTCTCGCACACCGGCGAGACGCACACAGCGTTACGTAATATTCGCACGTCCCGTTACAGACGGTATTGTAAATTTCTACATTTGACGCATTAAAGACTATGAGCAGACATGGCACACGTCTCCGGTTTTATCACCACACCGCGCGCCCATCTGGGGTCGAACAGTTTTCACGGTGCGTCGAACCCGGCCGAAACCGGCCGCGGAGGCCGCGGAGATCTCGTGCGACGGCGCGGGGTGGAGGCGCGCGGCCTGGCAGGCGTGGCCAAGTGAGTGCGAGAGAGACTGCCCCAGGGGCGGATCCAGGAGAGGCTTAAGGGAGGGGGGGGGCAAATGTGCCGCTTTTTGCCAATCTTCAGGAAGAAAGTACCATTGGCTATTATGGGTCCAAATACGTATTATGGGTCCAATTGTCATTTCGCTCCCCCGCCCCCTTCCCACCCCTCTGGATCGGCACCTGCCCCTAACGACGAATTTTTTAAAAAATTAATAGAGTGGAATTTCAGTGGAACACCAAGCGTTTTAGCAGTCGGTTGTGTCACAGCAGAACCCGATAGATTTTTCGGTTCTCACATTGATATGTCCGATTTCAAAGGGCCCACACGCGATGCTTTCCAAGATCCGTCCCGAGCCTATTATGTTTGAAGGGAGAAAAAAACTCACTCCGCGGGCCCGTCCAGGAGCGCGGGGTAGGCAACCGATATTATTATACCGCGAGGCTGCCGAGAGCGGGCGGCCGTTAAAAGTGGCCCGAGCGGCTCCGAATTGTTTTTGGACATCAGGCGGACCTGGCCGCGGCGTTCTCCGGTCGTGCTTTCTTTTTCTTTCCACGCATTCTCTTATTATTCTGTCCGCCGGACTCCGCGCCGGCAGCGGGGGAGCGTCACCGGCACAGGGAAAATGTGTTTTATACGTTTCAGCCGATTTTTTTTCTGCTCCACAGGGCATTCCTTCTCGAACGCTACTTCCGGAGGGTATTTTCAGAAGATTATTTTGATTTCCACGCAAAAAAAAATCAATGAACAATCTTGCCCCGGTTTAGACGGTTCTGCGCGTCCAGGCTAGCAACAAAATTGTGACTCGAGATAGACAACGATGTCACTAAATTATGGAGAAGCTGAAACTTTGTCCACAGCAGGTAACAACATTATCCATCCACAGGCACAAACGCCTTGTGTCAGGCCATCAGTTCGAGCAGCTCCTATATCTCGAACATTTGTTTGAAAAACAGTATTGTAACGCCTTTCTACCAACAACAAAATAATACGATTGTCATGAATTTTACTGTTACTGCATCTGATATAACACACACACGCAACCCGATTAAACAAAAGCGATCGCCGGCGTATTTTACATAACAGCATACCATACCACCCAAAAATTTTAAAACGGTTCCTCTGTCCGCGCCTTTGGCATCCACCGCAGAAGACAGGTCTCCTGATGATGCCGTATGTACACGTGCGATATTTTTTTTTCGGGCCGAGCAGATTGGGTCCGCACTAAAACGAGCAAAAGTCAAGGCGCGGAGACGCGCCACGCGGAACCGCACCCGCTACTCTAGTTGGCGCAGACGGAACAGGCGGCGGCGTTGACAAAACCCGTCGGCAAAAGGACGACCCGCGGGCTGATCCTGACCTTTGCCGCGGCCCGATGGAAGGGGGGATCCAGAGCACCTTTATATACTGTATCTAGACCAGAGGGAGTCACCAGTCGCATCCCAGCCGACTGATCAGACACAGGTCCACCTCCCGGAGCCAACCATGAAGTTCATTGTGAGTCCGGCGTCCGCAGCGGGTCCGCGCCGTCTGCCGATGGCGAGGCGAGTCAAACACTCTTTTCTGTCCTGCAGACCCTGACCGTGGTGGTGGCGCTCGCCGTCCTCGCCGCCGGCGAGAACAAGAAGCGCGCCATCGACAGCTTCAGCAAGGGCAGCAAGAGCTCCGGCTTCAGCTTCGGCGCCGGCTCCGGCCTCCGCACCTACTCCGGCTCCGACTCCGGCGCCGCCGACCTCAGCTCCTACAGCTCCGGCTCCACCTACGGCGCTGACTCCGGCGCCGCCTACGCCTCCGACCTCAGCTCCGGCTACACCGCGGGCTCCGGCTCCGGCTACACCGCCGGCATCAGCTCCGGCTCCGGCTACGCCGCCTCCGGCCTTAACTCCGGCTACGCTGCCTCCGGCCTTAACTCCGGCTACGCTGCCTCCGGCCTTAACTCCGGCTACGCCGCCGCCGGCCGCAGCTCCGGCTCCGGCTACGCCTCCGGCCTCGGCTACGCCTCCGGCATCAACTCCGGCTACGCTGCCGGCCTCAGCTCCGACTTCGCCTCCGGCCTCGGCTCCGCCTCCGCCTACTCCTCCGGCCTGAACGCCGGCGCCGCCCTCGGCACCGCCTACTCCGCCGGCGAGAGCTCCGCCGTGACCGTCGAGTCCGCCGCCATCGCCACCCCCGCCGCCCTCCCCGCCCCCCACGTCGTGTCCGAGCGCCACCACACCCACATTGTGAGGACCATCGCCAACCCCGTGGCCCAGCCCTACACCGTCACTGTCGAGAGGAAGATCCCCGTCGCCCAGCCCTACGCCGTGCCCTACAAGGTGGACAAGCCCTACCCCGTCGCCCAGCCCTACGCCGTCCCCTACAAGGTTGACAAGCCCTACCACGTGCCCGTCGACAAGCCCTACGCCGTGAAGGTCGCCCAGCCCTACCCCGTCGCCGTCCCCGAGGCCGTGCCCGTCGCCGTCCACACCCCCGTGCCCGTGCCCGTCGTCAACAAGGTGGCCGTCCCCGTCCCCGTCGCCCAGCCCACCCCCGTCGTCGTCCACGCCGCCCCCGCCGTCGTCCACGCCGCCCCCGCCGTCGTCCACGCCGCCCCCGCCGTCGTCCACGCCGCCCCCGCCCTGTCCTACAGCGCCGGCAGCCTGGACTCCTCCCTGTTCAGCGGTGCCTCCCTGGGCAGCTACGCCGGTAACTACGCTGGCCTCAGCTCCTACGGCAGCGGCCTCAACTCCTACGGCAGCGGCATCAACTCCTACGGCAGCGGCATCAGCGCCTACGGCAGCGGCCTCAACTCCTACGGCAGCGGCATCAGCACCTACGGCAGCGGCCTCAACTCCGGCCTCAGCACCTACGGCAGCGGCTTCGGCAGCTACGGCAGCGGCTTCGGCAGCTACGGCAGCCTTTAAATTGACCCCAGCTTCTGGTATAGGAGTTCGCTCCTAGCGACTAATCTTCATCAACCGTACGGCGTGATTCCGTCGCGCCTACTAGTCATGTATTCAGAAAAAAAAACTCTTAATTAAAAAAATATTTTGCGAATGAAAACTATTCTTGTGCATTTACCCCTGTCCCACACTATGCGAACCGACAAAGGGAAATCGAAAAACATCTCGCACAGAACAACCTCAGCACATTCTGATAGCGGCAGTTGACGACCATCTCAAAGGTTCCAAAAAATAAAATAAAATAAAAAACTGCGTCGAATACGAATACCAAACAGGCCAATGGATTGCCTCGGGGAGCGCGCCGTATGGCATTCCATCCCACAAGGGCAATTTGGACTTCTTATAGTATCGTGGCAAAATCAAGCAGCCAGACATTTATTGTTCCAAACTGTTATTGATCCGGCAAACCTTTTCTTTTATAAAACCGCTGGAACTCTGGAGAGCAGGTCCGCGTGCTGGACCGCGCCGACGCAAGGCCGCCCGGTCCCGCCTCGCGGACCCCGCAGGGCGGAGCGCCTGTGGCCCGGCGGGTAGGCCTCCCATCGGGCTAGGTGTCTCCGGGGCCGGGACGAGGAGGCCGTCCCCGAGGGCGGCGATGTCACCTGTGGACGAGGAGCCGTGGAAGGAAACGCTAGTAAAGTCTTGCGGCTGTCTCCGTACACTCTCTACTCTTTGTTTTCGATCCCCGAGAAAATACTCCCGCCACCGCAAGATACCTGCGGACCACACGAACACGCGACCGGCTGCGATTATCGTCCAAGTGTTGCGAATATGATAACGGGGTCGAAGTCGACTGCTCTGGCCGCCTGTCGCGTAGACACGCCCGCGATACACGGGCGCTCGTTGGGCTGCCTAGCCAGCAGGACGAGGGGTGACCCAGTGCTTCCAGTCCAGTCACTCTCCAGTCAGATTCCAGTCAGACTCCAGTCAATTTCCAGTCGGACACGTCGTGCGGCTACAGTACCGGGAGCGCACGGCCACCCCATACCGGAACTCGGTAGCCGCGTGGTTAGCGAGTCCGGCCGGCGAGTGGCTAGTCGGATGTTCAACTCCTTGCCGGTCCGTGCATTTTTTCTGTCGGCTCAGCTAAGGCGACGGTGTGTACAGTACCTGGGGCGCGCTGCCGGTATCATCGCGGCTCTGTGGCCGTATGGGTAGAGTGGCTGACCAGCGGCCGGAAGGTCGTGGGTTCAAGTCTGGCTAGTCATTCAAAATTTTTCTTGAGTCTGTGCTTGAGAGACAGAGGGTAAAATATACTTCCGAACGTGGCGTCGGCATGGCTGTCTGAACGGCCGTGCGCGCTGCGTCACTGAGAGATGTAAGCGTTGGGTTTCAACTTGAAGATTCCCGCAGCACGGTCGGGCTTACCCCCGTTCCCGGGTCCGAGGTTCTCTCGGTCGCCCGGGGTTTCCGGCGGGGGGGCTCTGTGTCTACCAAGGAAACTTGGTTCGGAGACTCGGGTGTATGCTACGGGGGTACCTAGGGTTCGGTACCTTCGTTTTCGCTCCCTGTGAATCTGGCAGACGAGGACACGCCGTCGCGACTAGGGTTCGTCGTGAAGTACAGCAGCTTCGGCTGTGTACGATATAGGAAAGCCTACCTCCCCCCCAGTCCGCTCGGGAGTGGCCGCAGTGCCACAGACCAACCAGCCAGTCGAAGGGAGTTGATTCCGGAAATCTGGCTGGCGGAGGGGGCCACATTGGCCGTTGCGGAAGCGTGCCCCTGAAAAAGGCCGCTGCGTCGTGCCTGTGTCTTAGCGGCGGTCAATACCTGGTACACCGGTTCCCATTCGAACACCGAAGTTAAGCAGGAGGGTTCCAGGCGGAGGCCTGGGACGAGGTAGTGCCCACCCATTTTTGCAATTTTTTTTCATAAGCATCCACATATTTCTAAGCGAAACAAAAATATTTCCGTTTTTAGTTTTGGTCGCGGTACGAATGACTTTTGACCTATTTTGGGGTGGGTGACAGCTCAGAACACAGACCCCATAAATGATCGTGGAATTTTCATTCCAGTCGATGGAAAAGTCCGGTCCAGTCACCGGTCAGTGTACACCCGTCATGAGGCGAGGCCCCCCGCGGCGTGCGCGGTGAGTGTGGGAGAAAAGGACGCACATATGACCCGACAATTTGTGACACATTTTATTGGTACTTTCTCTTGGGTCTACAGAGGTCCTAGCCACGGCTGTCCATATATGCGGCTATTCTCTCTCCCACATCGGTACAAGAAGGCCGAGGCAGAGGAACACAAGTTCAGGAGCGGCTAAGCTAAAAGGCGATCCGTTCCCGTAGGGCACTTTGGTCGGCGGCGTGTCTGAGGCTGTGGTAGTGTGCTCCGTCGTCCTGGAGGTCACCCGGGTGGTCATCGCGGTGCTGACGCCTGCTGATGTCGTCCCATCAGTGCTGACACTTTCTGTCAGGCTGTCAGTGGTGAATACCGACGTGCTGACCATCTCGGTGGTGGAGCCAGCCGTGCTGACACCGTCTGTCGTGCTGACGGCGTCAGTGGTAGGGTCTGCCGTGCTGACACCGTCAGTGGTAGGGTCTGCCGTGCTGACACCGTCAGTGGTGGGGTCTGCCGTGCTGACAGCGTCAGTGGTGGGGTCTGCCGTGCTGACAGCGTCAGTGGTGGGGTCCGCCGTGCTGACAGCGTCAGTGGTGGGGTCTGCCGTGCTGACACCGTCAGTGGAGGGGTCTGCCGTGCTGACACCGTCAGTGGTGGGGTCTGCCGTGCTGACAGCGTCAGTGGTGGGGTCTACCGTGCTGACACCGTCAGTGGTGGGGTCTGTCGTGCTGACACCGTCAGTGGTGGGGTCTGCCGTGCTGACACCGTCAGTGGTGGGGTCTGCCGTGCTGACACCGTCAGTGGTGGGGTCTGCCGTGCTGACACCGTCAGTGGTGGGGTCTGCCGTGCTGACACCGTCAGTGGTGGGGTCTGCCGTGCTGACACCGTCAGTGGTGGGGTCTGCCGTGCTGACACCGTCACGGGCGTCGGCGTCGGACTCCGTCATCTCATTCGACCGCTGGACTGAGTCTGGTGCCCAGGCGATGCCCCTTGCTTGTGTAGCAAGGATATGGATTCCCGCCAAGGCGACGATCGCTGAAATTTAGACAGGATGAATATAGATATTTGTTGCGTCGTGATTCTGTATCACTACATGGGGTTTTTTCAAATCTTGCCACGTGACGTGGCAGCCGTCACCTCATTCTCTACTCGCAATACTCGAATCGAAAATGAAGTTTAGCTGCTGAAAATTTTGAGGCACATTTACAGGAACTTTTCGTCGGTGATGCGCCCTTGGACGTCTCCGGACTTTACAGCTAACTTACGCCAGCCCTTACGTTCTCGGGGTGGAGCTTACCCAGCGCGTGGCGAGTGTTCATGGTGCTGGCCGACCCGACTGACTTGTGCGCCTGGCCAGTGTGAGGGTTGTCACCGAGCTGCGAGCATCGCTATCGAACTGCCAGCGCACGCTCGTGCGAAAACTTTATTACTGCCCGGCGAAGGCGGCGGCGGCGGCGGCGGCGGTGGCGGCAGCGGCGTCTGGAACACGCCCTTCCCGATAGCGGCAACTCCTCCCGCCTTGTTAAATCACCTTTGTCATGGCTGACTGGTGGGATTACGGCGCGATCAGTGTTCGGCGTTTGTCGCGCGTCAGTCGCAAGGCTGTGAGTCATCATCCATATTTCCTTAAGCTGGGGTCGTATAGATGAGCCACGAAGGACGGAGGCACCACTTGAGTGAGGCACCCCCAGGCACCGGCGGCCGCGACCGCGTCACACTGGTGCACACAGTTCTGTATGGCTAGAATTCGGACAAAAACTAAACAAATATGTTGGCTTTCAAGCTAACTGTGCCGCAGATACAATATTTTGGCACGCAAGCTAATGTCTCTAGACAAATCGGAAATTTTTTTTAGCCCCACAGATGAAAAATGAAAATTCGGCGTGCGCCTTCTTTGATAATTCAGCACGGGGTGAATTTTTTTTTTCGTGTACCTAACACACTGTGTCATTTTTCATCTTCTGATCACAGAAGTGTATGCATTGCTGTAACTGTTTTTCATTGTTTTGAATTAAAAACGGCTTGGACGCGCATCCCTGAAAAATGTCCTGCTCCGTGGTAGAGTATACACCACGGAAGACTCCCCGCCTTCACACGAGACTGCCGATACCCCGCGCTGCGAGAGACATAACATTAGTGTATCGGCCACGAGGAGCGCCTCGAGCGCGTGGAGGCGATACCCCCTGGCGAAGATCCCTTCTAGACACCGCGCCGCGGACACACCTGAAGTGACACTTTACTATCTCTCTCAATTTGGAATAGCTAAATCTGCCGCATTTTATCTAACTGGAGCCGCTGCGGCAGCTCCAGCCCACCGTACGATTTCCCAACGTACCCGCTGTCGATACCCTCTCCGCGCCGCTTATGGCCGACCCCTGCAGACGTGCCACCCGAGTGCCTGCCTATGTTATGGAACTGGAGAGTGAAAGTGCTCCAGACACGGCTCCAGCCAGCCAGCCCACTGTCCAGGGAAGGGAAGGGGCTGAAGACAGAGAGGAGGGGGGGGGGGGGGGCAATACACGACGCATCCGAAGCAAACACACCCCGGCTCCAGAGAAGGGGTTGGAAGGGGAAGGGGCGGCATGACCATCCCCCAAAAATAATGGGCAAAAATGATACTGGCCGAGGAGGTAATTGCGTCCTGCTCTTTCCACACCCCCACCATCTCTCTCTCTCTCTCTCTCTCTCTCTCTCTCTCTCTCTCTCTCAGCCACCGACCCACGCCGCCATCACGGTCTTCTTGTAGTGCCGTGGGCTGTGACCGGGGCCGTCGCGTCGCCGGCGGCGTCCTCGTCGCGGCCGCCCTCCCCCCTGCCGCGGCGCGGCGGCCCGCCGGCGGCGTCCGTCGGCGTCGCCTGCCGGCCGCGTCCTGCCGGGGGGTCCGGCGTCGTGGGGTCCCTGTCGGGGTCTCTGAGCGCGCCAAAGCTTCGGGCCGCGCTCGGCCGCCCCCCGCGGCGCCGGCGCGGCGTTCGGCTGCGCTCGGCTCGGCTTCGGCGGGGGCCCTCGGGGGGCTCGGCGGGGGCCGGCGGGGGCTGCGAGAGCCGGCGTCCGCGTCCACGTCGCGGTGCCACTGATCTGCCGCCCTGCCGCCCTGCCGCCCTGCTCCGTCCCTCGACGCCCCGGCCGCCGGCAGACCCCCCGTGGCGACGTGTTGCTGTCCGAGGCCGACGACGCCGTCGTGCTCGTCGTCGACGCCGCGTGCCCGCCGCCGTGTCTCCGTCGTGTGTCCGTCGCGTGTCCGTCGCGTGTGCATCGCGTGTCCTCCGTGTCCCCCCCCCTCCCGTCATGACAGCCGGCTGGGACTTCCCCCGTGACACCCCGGCCGGCCCCGCGAGCTGCGCCGTGCGGCTGTGACAAGAGCCGGGTCACGCCGGCAGTGCTTGCGCTCGTCACGGGGAAACGTGACGAGGAGTCTGTGACGAAAACCTGTGCCTGTGTGTGTGTGTTGACAACCGATAGCAGTGAGTGTGTGTGTGTGAGAGGGAGCCGCTGCTCACTGAGTGCCCTGAGCGCAAGACGACGTTTCATTATAAACTTGGATACCTCCGGGACAGCGGCGGCAGCATCGCCAGGCAAGTTCAACGGGCTGCAGCGGGAGGGCGCGTCCTTAAATCACGTTGCCCGATTTCAGAGGCAACCTAACCTACCCAAGCATGTCGTCGTCGTGGCCATATACGGACGCTCCGTGTCTAATTGGGTACCTTCCCCTACCCACCGCTACCTACCTTCAACACTCACACCGATATATGGCGGGAGGGGTATGGGGGAGGAGGGGGAGGGGGGAGGGGAGGGAAGACGCTGTCGCACGGTGCCACCGGCGTCCGGCCCTGGGGCCCTACGGCGCCCTACGGGGCCCTACGCTGCCGCGCCCGCGCCGCCAAGAGCTCCGCTCCGCCCCGGTTTCCATCCGGTATCTCCGCGTCCCCGAGTTGAATAACCTCTCAATATCTGTTGCGCGCACGGTCTTATAGTTCTGGTCGTTTTGTCCAAATACGGCGGCCGTGGTTGAAAGAGACACAGAGACAGAGAGAGAGAGAGAGAGAGAGGAGGGGGGGGGGAGGGGAGTGAGAGAGAGAGGATGAGAAACGGGAAGAAATGAGACGGATTTTTTTGGTACATCGCTTCGAGTATCACACCACGGGCTCCTATTGTCCGTCTCGAACTGTTTGCAACTCCACAGTGTATATTACTGTCAATGCAGACACCAGATTTCGGGGTTGTTGAACAAAAATAAAAGTGGGGTAGAAACAACAAAATCCGTAAAGTCGGCTAAAAAGGCCGACAATAAAGGGGAGAGATAAGCCGCGGAAGAGGCGCTGGTCGTCTACCTCGCCGCACTGGCCGGCCACCGCGGGGCCGTCCACGAATGACGAAGTTGATAAAGTGCGCCGAGTCGGATGCAGAGTGAGGAAGGCACGTCGCTTACCGAAGCCCCCCTCCACCTCCACCTGGACGCCGGGGGAAGAGGGGCACGTCGCCCACGGACGGCCCCCCTCTGGCTGGACACGGGGCGAAGGGGGACGTCGTTTCTGGACGGCCCCCCTCCGGCGCGGCGCGCACTAGCACGCTGCACCTCACGTGTGTGTGTGTGTGGCCTTGACAAACAAAACTCCAGGCCGGCGATAAGGCGCCGGTATTCGAACCCGCGTAGCTCCGCCGGGGGCCGCCGTGCCGCGCCGCCAGATACGGCACACGCCGCTGCCTCCGCGCCGTCAGCAGGGCCTGCAGGTCCTCCTGCAGGGCCTCCTGCGGAGCGTGAGCCATGGTGAGGGGGCGTGCCTCTGGCGGCGTCGGTGGGTGCGGCCGCGGGCCGCGGGGGCGTGCAGCACGGGCCGCGTCCTGCCCGCCGACAAGACCGCCACCGCGGCGGTTGAGCCGGGCCGGCCGCGGGGCGCGCGTGCCCTGGCCGGGGCTGCGACCTTTGGGGACGCCGCCGCCACCACCGCCACCGCTGCTGCCGCCACCACCACCGCCGCCGCACTCCGCGCTGCTAGTACTGATAGAGGCCGATGACCTCCCTTCCCTGTTCCTGCTGGCCGCTGGGCGGCCGCTGAGGGCTCCCCGGGGGGGACGGCGCCTCGGTAGCGCCGCGGCCTCCCGCCTTTCACACCTTGGCCCTACCCCTACCCCCTAACCCCACCCCCTAACCCCACCCCTACCCCTACCCCCTACCCCCACCCCGACGTACCCCTTGGAACCGCTACCCTCCACCCCTGCCGTTCACCCCCCCCCCCCTCTAATCATCCCCCTTCCAGCGTGCGTCACGCACTCCCTGACCAATCACGGACCGGCCCCGCCGCCGCAGCGCGATAATCTTTGAGCGGCCGCGTTCGAAAGCGTCGTTTTACATTTACATCGTGATTTACCACCTGCTGCCCCCCGTGTGCCCCCGTTTCCCGCCGATCCCGTTGGTCTTGCAGGGAAGAGGGGAGGGGAGGGGGGGGGGTGACATGTTTCGGACGCTCCTGCAAGACAGGGAGGACGAACGGAGTATAGGAGAGAGAGAAAGAAGGGGGAGGGAGAGAAAAGAGAGAGGGAGAGAAAGGGAGAGAGAGAGAGAGGCGTCAATGACCTTCGGAGCCGCTGTGCTGTATTGCTCCGCTGTGATGTAACGCCATGCCACCCGGCGTTATAATTGCCGCTGCCCTCTGCTGATATCGAATTCGGCTCCACGACCACCTCACCCTCTCTCTCTCTCTCTCTCTCTCTCTCTCTCTCTCTCTCTCTCTCTCTCTCTCTCTCTCTCTCTCTCTCTCTCCGCTCCGCTTCCGCATCCCGCAGCATGTCTCGCCGCACACACACACACACACACACACACACACACACACACACACACACACACACACACACACACACATCCGAGGCGAACGCGAAGGCGCCGCGACGTTGTGGACGACGGAGATGGCCGAAAAGTTTCCGCGGCCGTGGGCGGGTCAACACGAGGCTAGCGGAGCCCAGCGCAGCGCGGGGCCACGCGAGGCGAGGCGTGGTCATCACCGGGGGAACACCGCCACAAAATTACTGACTTGGTATAGTCCTTAACTTTTCGTCGCCAGTCATATCATTACCCATTGAAGAGCCTAATTATTTAAAAAAAATCGCAAAGAAATTTAGAAATTATATACGTTCATTACGACTAAGGTACGTTTTAAATGCAAAAAAAAAAAAAACAAAAGACATCAATGATGCTAAAAAGAAGCTCGTTCTTTACCCAAGTTGTGCTCAAAAATGTACGTGAAATTTCTATGAAAGTCAAAATTAATTAAAGATAAACCCGCACGTAGAGTCAAAAAGAACGAATATTGCGCTGGCCCGGGCTGTTGAGACGCACATTATCCCAAAAATCACCACATAACCATGGGACGTTCACTGATACAACTAATTTACAGTAGTGTCATAGACGATATCAGGCACTTACATTACTTTTAAATAAAGTAATCTTAAACACTCAGAATAATAGGATACGCTTTTCAAACACGAAAAAAAATGTTATTTGTGCATATTAATTTCTTGGATTTGAACTTTCGATCTTTGGTTTGCATTGCTTGTCTCTTTTGTATTTTGGCATTTCTTTGTCTGCCGATTGAACACGTCGAGAGCCTCTCAAGACTCTCGAAGCCCTCCTGTGGCGCCCTCTGCCTGCCACTTTTGCAACACCGCGGACGTAGTTCCACAATCACCCGCTTCACACGCTTGAAAGCGATTGGTTGTTGATGACCCACTGACGTCTTCTTGCATCATAACGGGCGGAGTCACCGCCTTGCAACAATGCACAGGAGCTAGGTCCCCAACAGCAGAGCATGCCTGCCAGCGCTCGCCAGCGCATACGAGAACTGACCCGCGTCTACCATTGTCATGGTGCTCTTCCCAGCCTTCCTAAACGTCAGAATCAGCAGTGCCACGTTACTCGCGCTATTTTCGAAATTTACGCCAAGGACGTAGTGGCAACAGAATCGCTGCTGTAGACAATTTGAGCTCACAACAGTTGGTGCTTTTGGTTCTGATGTGACGCCTGGTGGCGCCTGCTCGCACTACGTCCACGCCCACCCATGGCCTTCCCCGTCATAGTTCAAACATCACCCGCTCGACGGTAGCGCCACGCCGGGACGCAGTTCCGATGCCATCCGTTTGGCGCTAGCCCTAAAATAGGTTTCTCGTTTTTTCGCGAATAACTTACATCCATTTCGTGATTCACATACACCCAAAAAATTAGAAAAAAAAAATCTTCTTTTAAATAAATAGTTTGAAACAATACTTGAGGTACATTAATACTAAAACGAGCCTCATCAATTTACACCCAAATAGCCCTTTACTCGCTCTGGACTTAGAATAAAAATTTAGTTTCAAAATTAAAGTTTATAGTTTTATGTCTTTCGTGATATTTTTGGATACACATTCAACCCTAATTCAAGTTGCAACATGCGATCCGCTTATTTTTAGTTTCCTTCGTGTACCATAACCTTTCAAAATTTTCAAATTCAAATTTCTTCTCAAAATGCATACATAACCGACCTTTATCATTTTTTTGTCACGTGAAGAAGACCTTTAAAATGATACCCCACACTCCACTGTAACTGTCGTACTTTCGCAGATGAAAGCGGGGATCTAAACAACACATCTACCGGGTACAATACTCGTTCTTCTTACCCACATATGTATATATGTATGTGGTTAGGGGTAAAGAACGAGTAAAAACAAAACCCGAAGTGGTTACAAGGATTCAAACTGTCAAATACTTGGCAGCACGTTCATGTCACAGAAATCCTCAAGTGATGGTGGTCTGAAATTATTAAAGTGGCCGAGCCAACGAAAGCTACCCAAAGTTCTCCATGCGTTGACGTTCTGTGTGACACGCCACATGTAACATGTCAATTGACATGTCAATTGACGGTCTTGCTCCGGGGAAGTGAGTCACGTTTTGGGAACTGACGACGCGCGGACGATAGAAGATGACCACTGCTTCAGCCACGGGGAGGCCGGGGGTAGCACTATCAGTGGTTGGTAACGCCGATGCCGGCTATACAGTTGTTGCGCCCCGGCCCCGGCCGCCCAGGTGCACCGCGCGGCCACGGCGCGGCCACGCGCAGCCACGCCGGCCTAGGCACACACTATCGGTCCTTGGCCCCGCCCCGACTGACGTCGCGCGCCACGGCGGCGGCCCTCGCCGAAATTTTTTGGCACGTGGGAAGCCGGTGACGGACGGGCAGGTGGCGGTCAGCAGCCGGCGGCAGAGCCAGTGTCGTTATGCGTTGCACAACATGGGGAAGGACCGCGCCCCGACTGACTCCAGGACTCGCACCAACTTCGCGCCCCTCGCAGCCTCACGTCTGCAAAATTTACCCCCCCGGCTTATCGAAGTGTCCCATGTTTTGCGAAGTTTGGCCGCACAGCTCATTTGCCTCGCCGGGCGGGGCTTCGGCGACACGTGCCGAAGGAAGGAAGCGCGAAGTCCCTTCCCCGAAGCTCGGCCGGCGTGAGGGCACAGCCGTGCTCGAGGCCTCGGTGTTCGCGTGCTGTTTTCATGTCATTAAAAAAAAAAACAACAACTTAAAAACACGAGAAGAAGCAGCGAAGAGGGACGGCGAACGCCCACACAAAAGATGAACCCACCGCGAGCGCACGGCAGACGTTTAAATTCCCCTAAAATTCCTTTCATCGCCGCTTTGTACGACGGCTCTAGCACTCTATGTCTCTCTCTCTCTCTCTCGCTCCTTGCCGTTTAGTGGCAGCGTAAATTCCGCCGGGCGGGTGGGTGGGCACAGGGCGCCAGGCGTGGCGGCAGAGGAGGGGGGGGGGGGGGCTGACTTGTGTGTCGTCTGCTTGATGTGCCATTAGGGTGTTATTCCCAGGGCGTTCCGTTCTGTTCAGTACAGTACACGTCAGTGGCCATAGCCAAGGCATGCGCACGTCGCGGCGGCGTGGCGCGGCGTGGCGAGGCGCTGCTGCCGCTCTCGGGCCCCGCGGCTCGGGGTCGACGAACCGCCGGCTCGTATATAGGTCAGGATTCTATACTAGAGCGGGCTCTAGACTCGCGCCGCCCGCCGCGCCCGCCGCGCCCGCCGCGCCCGCCCCCCCCCCCCCGCCCATCCTCCTGCCCTTCGCGCGCCCCGCCCGCCCGCTCACCCAACCTAACCTGCCCCCCTGCGGGCGGGTAGGCACCCAATCGATTGAAATCGCTGATTTTTTTATTTCATTGTGCCGCAAATTTTTCAAACGAAAAGAAAAATTAAATCGGCTGAAAATACGAAAAACTTCCACTAAATACAAAATACGATAAACATGACGTGGTTGAGGAGGGAGGGACTTCCGCTGACTCGCCGATGCTCTGACGTCACGCCGGCCACGCCCACCCTCACGGCCCGCGGCGGAAGACAGGGTCAGTGGCGTCGGCCGTCCTGAAATATCTGGAGAGTTTATTTTCGCGAGGTTTGACGGCGCGAGCGCCGTCCCAGGCTTACGGGCGGGGCCGGCCCGGCGGCGCTCCACTAGCTCGCGGCAGAGCCGGGCCGCCGCCGCCGCCGCCCATCCAGCGCCCACGCCACCTCTTTGCACATCGCTGGCGAATTTATTTTTATCGCCTTGATTCGCCAACTTGCTTGTTTCTTTATAGCGCTTCCTCTTCTCTTTTTTTTTCGCTGTTTTTGCTTTGAATGTGTGTCGTTTTTCGCGCTATACCCCAACCCCCCTGGCTTATCCTCTCTCTCTCCCTCTCTCTCACACAGCAGGCAGCTTCCGCGTGTTGCACGGGGAGACAGCTGAGCCGCGACCGGCGGGCCTCCGAGCGCCGGCCGGGTAGGCAAACCTCGGCTCCGCCGCGAGCGGGTGCCCGGCGGGCCGGCCTACCCTGGCAGGGGCTTCGCCACGGTACCCGGCGCCGCCGCCGTCTAGCTGCGAGCCATCGTCTGCTCGCTTAACTTTGGCCGTCTGCTAGCCGTCTGCTGGACGTCTGCTGGCCGTGTTCTGATCGTCTGCTGGAGGGACGCGCCCGCCTGCTCTCTCTCTCTCTCTCTCTCTCTCTCTCTCTCTCTCTCTCTCTCTCTCTATGCCCGCGGCCGCGGCCGCTGACGTCGCCGTCGAAATAATTGCCATCCTTGTCGCCATTACGGCCAATATTGTCGTGAGGGATTTGAAGCGTCGCGGCCGCGCCGCTGTGCCGGGCCGTGCCCGGGACCCGGGACCCTGTATGGCCGGCAGCAAGGGCTGTCAAGTCCAAACCGCACACGCCACGCTACGGCCGGGCAAGGCCCCACCCGAGGTCAATGCCCCCGCCGGCCTCCCACCCCGACACACCCCCGCGGCCCCCCGCCCACCGCCTGCGTAACACTTGACTTGTAAGCGCCTTCGCGATTTGGGCCCCCGCGGTGGTGGTGGTGGTGGTGGTGCCTCGCGCGCGGCACCTGCACGCCGACGGCGCGCCTTCTGCCGCCGCTGCCGCCGCCGCCGACAGCACCTCGCCGTCGGTGTCGTCGCCGTCGTCCGTCGGGCCATTTTTCCCGCTTCCGCAAAGACGGCGGGCGACGCCGTCGATAAACACGACGAGAAGACGCCGCGAGGAGTGGCACAATGATTCAGTTGTCGGCACTCGGCACGTGTCGGTGTCAACGACCTCTCTCTCTCTCTCTCTCTCTCTCTCTCTCTCTGTGTCTCTCTTGCGGGCCGCGCGTCGCTTATTATTATTATTATTATTTGCAGAGTACGCACTCTGCAGATAAGGCCAGTGATGGATAGCAACGATGGCCGGCGGTGAGAGTGACGGCCACAGTGCTGACCATGATCCGGATAGGCAGTGGCGGCTAATAAAAACGGGGGCGCGCGCTGCCGGCGCTGGTATTCGAACCCGCGGCTGAGCCTGAAACCTTATTCTTAAGGGCAATACTAGGCATGCGATGGAAAACGCAAGTGAGATTAGAATAGCAGAAAGGGGGGCGGGGGTGGGGGTAGCGCGGGTGGGGGCGGCGGGGGCCGCGGGGGCGGCGGGGGCGGCTCAAGGTCACAGCGGGGTGCGCTGGCCTGGAGGGGCGGCGGCCGGGGGCGGGGGTTGGGGGCGGAAGAGGTCCGAAGGGAAGAGGGTCTTGTTGTTGATGGGGCGGTAAAAGTGAAATGGCTTTATGGCTGTGTTGGCTGGGAGGTTAATGGCGAGACCCGTTCGGTTCGACAGGGTGGAGTATACCCCTGGAGAAGACACAGAGAGAGAGAGAGAGAGAGAGAGAGAGAGAGAGAGACGAAAAAAAAACACGAAAATGAGAGAGAACGGCTTCGGCGGCGGTGGTGGTGATAACAAAACCCGCGGCTTCTACAACAACGGGACTTTCGGTGATCTCGCTTCAGAGAAAGAAAATTGGCCGGCCGCATTTGGAGTCGAACCCGCGCGGCCGCTCGCGCTCGCATTCTTACGCACGCAAAGGCCATTTGCCGCGCGCGCACTACCCGCTTTCGATCCGGTGGGCGGGTGGGCGGGTCGTCGGGGAGGGGGCGTGTTTGGCGCGCGCGGGGTCAGTGCTCTGTCAGCTGGCGCCCGGTGCGCCCCCACCCCCCACCACCACCCCCGGCGCTCTCCAGCTGACGCGAGGGGTTGTTGACCCCTGCTGCCGCACCGCGGCTCCAGGAACCACGTAACGCCAGGCAGCGGCAGCGGCGGCCGGCGCCCGCCCCGCCCCTCAAGGTCGACCCCCCGCGAAGGGGGAGGGCCGGCCGGGCACCGCACGTTGTGATCGGGGCTTTGCATGCGGGGCGTTTGCTTTCCGGTTCGGCAATAAAATATAAGAATATCAGTTTGGTAAAGTTACTGAAGAGCTCATAAATTTAAAAAAAAATCGTGCTGCAAAAATTTCTTAATAATTTTTTTTGGGAAGGGAGGGGGCTGGGAATTTTTCAAAATAATTTTTTGAGTGTAACGTAACACGGGCGATGGTGCGCGGGTCGCCCCTACAACGTGAGGCGGAGCTCCTGCCGCCTGCCGGGTAGGCAGCCCCGGGTCCCGGAACGCACGCGTGTCGGGCGGGCGGCCTACCCTGGCAGTCACAGGCGCCCCGCGCGGGCGTTCACGAGCGGAGGCAGCAGGAAAAGAGTATTTCGAGCGACGACTGATGTGATACCGAGCCCTGCTGCTGGCGCAACGGACCGTCCTGGGGGAGGGTGTCGTAGAGGACCGGAGAGAGAGAGAGAGAGAGAGAGAGAGAGAGAGAGAGAGAGAGAGAGAGAGAGAGAGAGAGAGAGAGAGAGAGAGAGAGAGACGAGCAAGAAGAAGGGAGTGAAAGGAAGCTGCGAGAGTCTTAGAGAGAGAGAGAGAGAGAGAGAGAGAGAGAGAAAGAGAGAGAGGGAGGAAAGTGGAGGAGTTCATCAACCCGGTGGGCACCGCGGCAGCAGCGCTGTCGTGGTACGGAGCGGCTCCTCGTCCCCCGGCCACCTAATATGAGTTGGTCGGAAAAGAGAGAAAAAGGGTTGTGATGAAGGGAGAGGGAGAGAGAAGGGGGTGGGCTTGCAGTTAAGGGCTGTTGGCACAGAGGCATTATGTTGGTGCCTTCACGGAGGCGCGCGACCACGACGATAAGCAAGAGGGTCTGCTCGGGTAGAGAAACCCCACCATATTTTTCGTTTCGGAAATAAATAAATAGAGAATGAGCTCAGTTTGGCTACCGGCTAATAAAAAGCCGTACGTCTCTTGTTGGTTGTTTTTTTTCTATCGCGTCGGATTTTTTTTTGCGTGTGTGTGTGTGTGTGTGTGGAGAGCGTGTGCCGTGTGTGCCATCGCAGTGGTGCGACAGACCCGGACAGCCCCGGCGGCCCCGGCAGCGGGCAGCGATAGTGCCAAACCCCCCGGCGGACTCGCGTCCCGACCGCTGCTGTGCCGCCGCTATGTGTCCTGCCCACGGCACCACCGGATATTACCCCCCCCCCCCCTCCTCCTTCCCTCTCTAAGCTACTTTCCCTTTCTTTGAGGAACTCCTCTCGTTAGGTGTCGCCCACACCAGGCAGGAGCGGCTCCCCCCCGGGGGGTCAAACACCCTCGCGACGTCCCCACGGACGTCCCGGCCTTGCCGGAGATGTCCTCGGGCCCCGAAGTCCCGGGGGCGGACCACAGAGAGAGAGAGAGAGAGAGAGAGAGAGAGAGAGAGAGAGAGAGAGAGAGAGAGAGAGAGAGAGAGAGAGAGGGGGGGGGGGACACGTGTTAACCACCCCTAGAAGACATGAATTCCAACAACATTTCCTTACCAATAATATATTATCATTGGGGATACCCGGAAACAACTCCGAAAGTCGCCGCGACACTTATTTAATTTTTGAAGAAACATAAATTTGGAGTACCAGGCGTTCGCTACAATGAATTTACTATCCCCGGCACTACCATAATATATTTCGAGTTAACCTTCGCTGCTGTTCCACCGGTCCTCAAGAAGCGGCCTGGACCGAGCGATCCAGTGGGAGTAAGTGGTCTATTATAATTTAAGAATCGCTCCCCCTCAGGTGCTCGGGGCTGCCCTCTCTTTCTCTCTCTCTCTCTCTCTCTCTCTCTCTCTCTCTCTCTCTCTCTCCATCACCGGCTGCCCTCCCACGGCAGCCTGCGCAAGGATCAGAGAGTTAGGGCCGCCCGGCTGAGGGGCGGGGGCGGGGGAGGGGGAGGGGCACCGCCCTGTGTGTGTGTGTGTGTGTGTGTGTGTGTGTGCCGGCGGGGGCGGCTGGATCGTCGCGTTAATTTGCCGACGGACGCCCCGCGGGTCGCGGTGCACGCCACAAAGGACGTCGGGCTGCACCGCCGCCGCCGCCGCCGCCGCCGCCTCCATCGTGCCCTCCACCGCCTCCAATCCGCGCGGACAAGAATAGCCTCCCCGATGAAGTGCGCGCGCGGGCAGGTCGCCGCCGACGGCCGCGTCGACGGGGAGCTGCAGGGGCGCAGGCCGTCCCCCGGCACGGCGGTGCCCGAGGCAATGCCCCCGGGGCCCCCGGGGCCCCCCGCCGCGCGCCGCCACCTCCCGGCATGGGATGTTAGTGCCGACACGTATATGGGCCGTGCCTCTGCCACGCTGACCGGCGGGGGACCGTCCACAAACCACGTGACGCCCAAACTTTTTCACGATAAAATTCAGGGGTCGGCAGTCAGGACGATCAGGGCGGATCACAAGCCATGCGCGGCGCCAACGATCGGTCGAAACGAGAGAGAGAGAGAGAGAGAGAGAGAGAGAGAGAGACGGCACGCATTTGACTGCGGGAGTGCGAGAGGGATGCCTATGTGCGGGGATGTCCGGCTGGACGTCTCTCCCTCTCTCTCTCTCTCCCTCTCTCTCTCTCTCTCTCTCTCTCTCTCTCTCTCTCTCTCGCACTGCCGTAGTCAAATGCGGCGCCGTCGTCCCCGTGCCTTTCTCTCTCGCACTCACAGGCACTGGTCGAAACAGCCCGGCGCATCGCTTCCTCACACTCTGCTGCCGCCTTTGTTCACGCGGAATGCACGCCGGCGGCGGGTGCGGGCGGAGCGAGGCGCGCGTGCCCTGCTGCGTGTCCGTGGCGTGCCGTGTCCGCGCCGTGTCCGCGCCGTGTCTCAGGGCTGCCCAGCCAACAACAACAACATCGTGATGCCAACCAGGCGTGCAATTATTTCTCAAAGGGCACAAACGGTACTTTATATCAAAGTACTCGCGGGCCGTGCCTATCCGTCTCGCCTTCTCTTTCTCTCCGCGGGGGGGCGTGGCGCGGGGGCGGGGGGGGAGGGGGGGGGGGGGGAGGAGAGGGGAGGGGGGAGTCATGTCGTGCTGCCGCGTGCGCTGCCCCGCGGTGCAAAGGGAGGGGAGGAGGGGAGGGGGAGGGGAGGGGAGGGGGAGGGGAGGGGAAGTTACGCGGAGGTGTGATGCACGGTGCAGCGGCAGCGGCGGGGCAATGCGCTTCCTGCTGCACTTTCTCCGACACGCGCATAGAGGCGGGTGGGAGGAGGAGGAGGAGGAGGAGGAGGAGGAGGAGAGGGAGGGAGAGGTGAGGAGGGAGAGGGTAGTCGCCGTACCTCCCGGTACACTGACATGTCGCGGGGCGGCGGCGTGGCCTGGCGCTGCCCGGCGCTGGCTGTTACGGCGTTGGCGTTTACGATGGAATGAAGGCAGTGTGTGTGTGTGTGTGCTCGCGGAGCGATGTGCGAGGCTAGATTAAGTCGTTCGGATGACGGGCCGCACCACACACAGGCCGACGAATCCTTTTGTTTTCGGTTTAATTTATTTTTTATTTACTATAAATGAATGATGGTGTTTAGCTTCGGAAGAGGAGCAGCAGCGTGATTTTATTTTCGGCTGACAGGTCCGAGTGCTCGGGGGTCTCCGAGGCGCCGGGTAGGCAGGCCGCCCGGCGCGCGTGCTCCCCGGGTTGCCTACCCAGCGGTGGTCGGGCGCCGAGCGGGACCCGGTCGCCGCTGTGCTGCCGAAATGGTGCCGGCCCGGAGTGCGGCCCGGGAGTGGGGGGCCCGGGCCGGGGCCCCGGAGGGGGCTCTGGAGGCCAGGGTCGAAAACGGGCTCCAGACGGGCGAGGCCAGGCAAAGCGGGCCTCCGCGCGGAGCCGCGCAGCCCGCCACTCGCAAACGAAAAAAAAAATGTGCAATGCAAAAAAAAATCTGTATTAGAGATCTTCACAGTTTTCACTGCCCAATTTCTGCTTTTTATCCCCCCCCCTTCCCTCTGCGCATGCCTGACGCTCCTGTCAGGAAGGGGAGAGAGAGCGAGAGCGAGAGAGAGAATGTGTGTGTGTGTGTGTGTGTGTGTTTCTCGTACGGCTCGTTATAAGAATTTGACCTCAATTGTGATGGGCATTACTCTGAGGCGCGTCAGTCGGGAATGGCTCGGAATACGAAAGTTTTTTTTTTTTTGCACATATTTTCTTTTTGTAATTTGAACCGTACGCTGTGTGTGTGTGTGCTCTGTATTACACAACTATACATCATTTGGCCGAGGCCGCTCGTCTTTTGTACGTACGAGAAGTTGCTGACCCTTCCCTCCCTCCCCCCACACGACATCACACATGAGCTCACTGACGGCCGGTCTGTTGGTCCTCTCACTCAGCATCCCTCCTCTCTCTCTCTCTCTCTCTCTCTCTCTCTCTCTCTCTCTCTCTCTCTCTCTATCTATCTATCTATCTCTCTCTCTCTCTGAGACGCTGTGACGTCTTACGGACGGGGATAGCCTTGTGCCTGGCAGGCGGACCGACAGGGTCCATAGGCATCACCGGACACAACAAGGCTCTCTCTTCCTCTTCTCTCCCTTCTCACTCACTCCCCCTCCCTCTCCCTCCCTCCCTCCCTCCCCCCCTCCCTCCCTCCCTCCGTCTCTCTCTCTCTCCCTCTCTCTTCATTCCCTTTGCTCCTCCCTTTCGCAGGCCCTTCTCTCTCTCTCTCTCTCGCCTCGTCCCGGGTGAACGACCATTGGACAGGGAAGTTGTCAAAGCAGCAAACGCAGCGCGAGCAGCAACTAGTGTCTAATACTCTCGTGTAAACGCGACAGAAAACAAATGAAATCGCGGGCAAACCGCAGCAGCTTCAAACGACCGCACAGTAATTAATTAGTGAGAGCCTTCAGACGTCCGAATTCAATGAAGGCGGAGACATGCCATCAACATATTTATGTTTCACCTTCAAATATCCGGTAGGCGTTCTCCAATAATAAATAGCAGGCACGCCACGCCCAAGCCATGCCGGCGGCGTGTCAAAGACTTGAAGGCTCGAGCGCACAGACAATGCACATACACACACACACACGGGCGCGCGCGCACACACACGGACACACACACACACACAGAGCCGCCAACACCATCACCACCGAAATGTAGATCGGGCAGTGACTAGGTCAAGGTTGGTCACTTCCTTTTTTTTTCGATCAAGAATTCCCTGGGTGGCGGTAGCGCTGCGGCGGGAGTCCGGAACCGGAGAAGGCGGTGGCGGCCGGATAAAGAGAGACAGAGAGAGGGAGAGAGAGAGAGGGGAGGGGGAGTTCGAGGTTAGCAGATCTGACACGCGGGTTCGGCGGTAGTTCTGCAAGGCTCCTGGGCTGGACCGACCGGACCCCATCACTCACCCACAAGCTCTGCTCCGCGCTTCACCGACGCCTTCACCTTCCCACATCCATCCAGCCGCCCGCCCGCCCGCCCGCCCCAATGGCCCTTTCGCGAATCGACGTGCGCGCGTACTAGAGGGGCCTTTTTGCACTCCCCCCTCCCCTCCCCCCCCCCCCCCCCCCCCCCCCCCCCCTCACTTGTGGCCGCGAGGCGCCGGTGGTAAGACCGAGACAGACTGCCGTTGTCATCGCTGCCTCTCTCTCTCTCTCTCTCTCTCTCTCTCTCTCTCTCTCGCGCGCGCGTCCTCGACCCTGATATAGTGCCGTACATGGCCGAGCGCGGGCAAACATGAATTGCAAAATGAACTCGCGCTCGCGGGGCTATTTTAGCGGCCGCCGGGGCGAAATATAGTTTTGCGACACCCAGCAGGAGAAGGCTTTCGAGTACCGCGGGGGGGGGGGGGGGGGGGGGGCACGTCGTCTTGGCAAACGCACGTAACTCCAGGATAATGGCTTCGCAAAACCACTGGTGTGTCCCGCGGCCGATACCCCCGCGAAGCAGCGCGACTGACTTCTGCACGGTAATCGGGGGCAAAATCGTTACATAATTATGTACAAATAGTAATTCAAAATAAAAAGTGCTGTACAAATAATTAAATAGTTGAAAAAAAAATTAGAAATAATTAAATATAATTAGTTCATAATTGTGTGTAAACATCTATACATAAGCTATGAAGGTTTATGTCTGTACATAATTATGTACAAAAATAATAATTATGTACACAAATAGTACATAAACATAATTGGCACCGAGAGCACGACGGTCACGTGAGGCGTTACGGAGTTTGTGCACGCCGTGGGCTGAGCGGGACATGAGGGTGCCGCGCGGTGCCGCCAGACAGTGTGATCCGCAGCGACAGCCTCTCCCACCTCGTGGTGCGGCTCGGCTTGAGGTGCGAGACCACTGCCCCCTCCAGCCGACATGTGGTCCTGTCATCCTTATTGCCCCCTCCTGGTCCTGTGCGCAAGGCCACGCACTTGGCCTACTTCTGCGAGCCCCACGCCACCACCGCGCCCGGCCCGCCGCGCGCGGCCCGGGGGGGGGGGGGGGGGGGGGGGGCCGAGGAAGAAACCGAAAGACCGACACAGAGAAAAATAAAGCGCGGCATGAGAAATTCGGGCCCGCGGCAAAAGGCACTGCACCTCCGCCTCCTCTCCGGTGTAAATTCGGGAGCAGTCCCTAGACACTACACAAAAATCAATAACATAATCCAAAGTTTGAATTTTTTTTTGTGGAGCGCTCGAATTAAATACTGGCATAATACCACAAGAACACGAAGATACCGACAACGTACACTGCACTACACTGCCTAAGGCACACGTTTTCAAACTTTCCTCCTAAATTATATATCGCGTTTTATTTTTTCGCTGTGTAGCTTTGCGGCGGGGCGTCTGCGCGTCCAGCCAGGGTCAGCCTTGGCTGGGGCCCCGCAGGCCCCGCAGGCCCCGCAGGCCCCGCACAGAGGGCCCACACCGCAGCTCGCGCCACAACTCCCCCCCCCCCCCTTCTGCTTCAATTTAATTCGCAATTGATTCCATTTGCCAATTGCGAAATTTTCTTAAGCCAAGTGCGTACTGCCATGACATTTTCTGTGACCGAAACTTTTCTAGGCCCGCCCCTACGCGCGGAGTTGACTTTGATGACTTCGCAATGACTGACATTTTTCTGACGCCAGCAGGGAACACATAGAGCTTCCAAAACTCTGAATCTCGCTCTCTCTCTCTGTCTTCTGCCACGTTGTATGTCATCTGTCACGCCTTCTGCTACGCCATACGTCTTGCTGTCATGTTGAATTCATATCGATACGGTCACTTCACACATCACACACGCGGGATCGTCTACAACCGTCCAAAGTCATGGCCGATGAACACATGTCTGTTTCCCTCTCCTCCCAGATTCGTACACCGACCCCCGTCCCCGGTAGCTGCGGCGGTAGCTGCGGCGGTAGCTGCGGCGCGGCGGTAGCTGCTGAGGCTGGTCCCAAAGTTCACCGACTCCTCAGGGTCATTTATATCTCGGCCCAAGGACGCGTCAGGAGCGTGTGCCACGCTCCCTTCCGGCATTCCGGGGCCCGGCGGGGGGGGGGGGGGGGGGGCTGTGCCGCACTGCTGCAGGCCGGGGGCGGGCGGGGGCGGGCGGGGGCGGCGATGATGGGGTAGTTGCCGGGGTTGTTGCCGCGCGCTGCCCCCCGCGCTAGTTTGACCTGTCATGAGCGATTCAATCTCGTCGCTGAGGCGGGGGTAGGGGGGCTGGGGGATGGAAAGGTAAGGGGTGAGATTGGGGGGGGGGGGGGTTTAGCATGACGTCGCTTACCCGCCGCCGCCCCCCCCCCCCCCCCCGGGCTAGCAGCAGCAACAAGCCCGTCAGCACTAGGCGGGTAATCGATGGCTTCCACCCGGGCGAATCTCCGCGCGCAGCCCCCCGCAGAGGTTCCGCCGCTACCGCCACCGCCGCCGCCACCGCGGACCGGCGCCGGGGCACCGGGGGCTGGCTACTGACCCACTGGCTGTATTTCCCCGTCGGAATATTCATTCGCTCGGCTGAGAATAAAAATACTCGGTAACGAGCAAAAAGTGGGTTACGCGGCGGCCACCCACCAGGCTGCCGCTGGCGACGATGCTACCAACCCACACTCACGGCGAGTGGGAGCGCCGCCGGCGCGCGAAATTTAAAACGACGTCGAACAAAACACGCGCGAAATAAGAAAATACGCCTGCCCATCTTTTTGTCGAAAGTTGTCAAAAAAAATTTGGTCACTCTAGAATTCTTACAGATAAAATCCTTATAGATTTAGTTGTGCATCCACGGAGCAGCCTGCCAATCCTTGCCGGCCTGACCTATCAGTCGTCACCTGCCGATTCGGCTGCCGAATAACCGGCTAACCTTCCCCCCCGTCGACTTGCTTCCTCCCAGCCTCTCGATGCTCGTCGAGCTCGAAGCTCCAGACAGAACTCAGTCGGGTCGGCAGCGCGTGTCTTTGGTCTGTCTCCGGGCGGGTCCTGGAGCCGCGGGGCTCCGCGCGGGCCACCCTCCTGACCTTTGCCGCCGGACTACGATCGGATAGAAACACGGAGTAAATCGCCTCCCTTACCGCGCACTTTCACCTTTCTCTGTCTCTCCCCCCCACTCCCCTCCCTTCTCTCTATCCTCGTCCCTCCCGCGGCGGAGGCCATGGGTGAGGGACAAGGACGGGAGATGTATCGACGTCGTTATGGTCGTGAGACACGCCGCCTGGCACGCCGCCATGTGGGATACACACACACACACACATAGTCGATCCCGCCTAAGATTGCCGAGGTCCGCGGCTGGGCGGGACGGACCATAGGCAACAGGCGGGGTCCTCTCTAGGGGCGGCTCATTCGAAATCTGTTGAGCTGCGGATCCGTAGATCCGTCGCCCCGGGCCGAGTGCGTCGCGCACTCCGCCATATTTATTACACACGGCGGGTAACTAACACGTGTAGGTCGCGGCCCTCTCCGAAACGCACGGAACTGCCCGGGCGAGCGCCGTTCAGTTACGCCGGCGGCTCAGAGCCGGGGGAGATGCCGGGACCGATCGCCAAGTCGGTCAGCGCGCGCGGTGGAGGCCGGGGGCAGCGGCTGCTAGCCTGGTGGCAACCCCCCCGGGCCGCCCCCGGCCAACAAACATTCACCCGCCCCCGGCCGCCCCCGGCCGCCCCCGGCCCGGACCCGCGCCTGACCCAAATCCCGACTGGCATTATATTTTATTCGCACCCCGGTGCGTGAGCGCGCGCGCTCGCATGGACGCCGCCCCAAATACCAGCCAATGCCACGGCAGGGCCGGCGGGGGGCGACGCGTGCCGCGACCAGCGCAGCGGCACACGCCGGCCCGCCCACTGTGGGCCCGCACCCTTCCACAGCGGCAGAGCCACCGTCAGTGCGAGAGAGAGACAACACACCGCAAGCGGCAGCTCTCTTGCACCGCCGCAGTCAAATGGGCCGTCCGTCCTCTGTCTCTCTCGCACTCAGACCGCCACCGAGGCCTCTGTTGACTTTGACTGACGATTTCGATTCGATTCACAAAAGTGTAAATCAATCTACGGGAATCGATTTAGGAACTCGAAAGCGCGGCTCTGAGGTGCTTATCCCATTGGCCGTGTGCTTTGCATACCGGAGGGGGCATCCGTGTGATGCCGGGGTCCCCCACCCCTCCTAGCACGCCAGCCACTGCCCTAGTACCGCGGTCCTCCCTTTCACCGGTCTGCTTCCTCTCTCTCTCTCTCTCTCTCTCTCTCTCTCTCGCTCTTTCTCTCTCTCACACACACACACACGCATACATCCTCCTCCTCCTCCTCCTACGCCATCAGGTGCGTTCATCACGTATCCAGGAAGCGACACATTACCGCCTGGCTCCGGCACATGCGATGCATGTGGCGTGGAGTGGAGTAGATGCCTCGGACGCCGAAACGGAAGGAAAATCGGCAGACTCGTCCTTCCTAGTTACCTCCAGAGATGTGGGAGAAGGAGAGAGAGAGAGAGAGAGAGTGGGGGGGGGGGGGGGGGGGGGGGGGGGTGTATCACACTTTAAATTTAATCAAAATATAAATGAGTATCTCGTTTCATCTTTTCGGCCTTGTGCAGATCTGCCAATCCAGTCTCATAGCGTCGCCTGCTGTGACACGGAACCCTTTCCAGTGTACGCTCCCTTCTGCGCGTTGGCGGACAAAACCCGAGCGCCTCCCCCCCCCCCACCACACCCCTCTCTTGTCGCCCCTCCCCCCCCCCCCCCCCCCCCCTGAACAGCGATCGGTCAGCGCCCTCTGCAACACACACAACACCGCGGCCGGAGAGGGCGGAGCGCTGCTAACTCTGGCCGCACGCAACGAGACCCATCGCCAACAAGCCGGCACTGAGGGGGCCAACACTACTTGTACCATCACCCTAGACGCGGAGGGTATAGTGTTAGAGAGAGAGAAAGAGAGAGATAGAGAGAGAGGCATAGAGAGGAGAGAGAGAGAGAGGAGAGAAAGAGAGGGAGAGAGAGTTGGGTGAGTGAGATGCGTGTGTTATTTTCGCCGTGCCATACACAAACACATGCCTTAAGCGCGCACCCCTTTGATGCTACCCCCCCCCCTCCTCCTCCCCCCACTTCTGCGGCCACGGCCACCCCGCTGACCACTCCATTATAAATGCCCCCGCCCCGCCGCCCCCGCCGCCCCCGCCGCCCCCGCCGCCGCCCCCGGGCAGTGCCGCCGGCGGTCAGCGCATCGATTGCCCATCCCCCGACCTGACCTGCCCCAACACACGTGTGCGCGCCCCCCCGGCGGCTAAGCCCTCTCTAGCACCTCGCCGTCGACCGCCGTCGGGGACGTGCGCCCACACCCAGGGGACGTCCGAATGGGGTCTGTACTTAAATTACAACTATTACAGGGCGCCACCGCAGTCCGCAGGGGGAGGGCCGAACAATACACAGCGGGGGCGGGCTGTCGACTCGTCGTTTGGTGACGGGCCCTCCAGAGGGAAAATCCACCTTGTCATGCCTCTGATCTGGAGTTACGTCGTTGTGATAACAGACTGGTGATAAGGGCCCCCTGCTATCAGTATCGGGCCGTGATAGCGGCCCTGATAGCGTGCCGCTCGGCGAGGTGGGCGCCGCCCGCGCCGCCGCCGCGGGGGGTCGACGACCCCACCGCGCCCACAGACCCCCCGCGGACACCCACACAGGTTCAAATACCACTACCTCAAACATTTTTTTTTGTGTGCGTGTGTGTGTGTGTATGTATATACGCACGTTCCGTTTGTGATGTGATTCAAAACGAGATCACAGTACAACAGGAAATTCCCTATGGGTCGCTACATGATGAATGGGACCGGAGGGGGGGGGGGAGGCAAGTGAGCGGCGGGGAGGGGGAAGGGGGAGGCGGGTGAGGAGGAAGAGAGGGGGCGTTCGCAGAAAAGGGCGACGAACCCATCCGTCACACTCAACCTAGAGCGAACACGTCCACACGGGCCGGGGCCACTCGAGATGGGAGAAGGAGGGGGTAGGGGCAGGATATAGGCATTTCAGGTTGAGATGAATTGTCTCTCCAAACCAACCCCCGCAACCCCCCCGTGAGCGCCGACTGCCCCCCCCCCCCCCATCCATTTCCAGAGTTTCCTTTCCTGTGCACGAGTTCCTGCAGCCGGCACTACAAGGTCAGACCCCCCCCCCCCCCCCCGACGCCTACGTCATGCCGCCAACTCATTCGGGGAGTTCCGGGGGCCTTCTCCGGGGGCGGGGTTTGGGAGAGAGAGGGAGAGGGAGAGAGAGAGAGAGAGAGAGAGAGAGAGAGAGAGAGAGAGAGAGAGAGAGAGAAATAGAGGCGGTAGCGCAGGTGACACGCAACGGGAATTAGTGGCTGGAAACGTGAGCCCTGTAAGTCCCCTTTAAAACTGGACTTTTCCCGCCCGCAACAGAAGCTCCCGCCGTACATACTTTGTTGTTTCGCCGGCGGAAAAGAAGGTGGCGGTGGATCGCCACGCCGCCGCCGCCGCCGGCGCCCTCTCCAAATGCCAATGACCGAAGGAGCAAAGGCGCGCGGCGGTGCGGGGTGTGTGTGTGTGTGTGTGTGGGGGAAGGCGGCGGTGGCAGCGGCGCGGCATTCGCGCGGGAAGTTTGAAACAGCGGCTGGCGTCGTTGCTGTTCCGGTCAGTGGAGCAGTGAGTGCACACGGCTGGCGCACTCGTATTCGGGTACCTACCGCCGGGTACCTCGCACTCACGGCAGCCCAGGCCGACTGTACGGCGGCGGCGCTGCGGGGGGGCTTAAAGGAGAAGTAACACCGCGTCGTGTTTGGCCACGTGTGTGGGGACCATAATATGTGTTCGGGGAGGCCATCGCCCTACAGACGCCGTGCGCGCGCGCGTTGCGAACGGGGAAGATAAAAATATATGTTCCCCTCGGTAAAACAAATGAACGGATACCGAATTGATGTGACGCGCGCTTATTTTATTATTTTTTGAACCGCGCGCGCAAATATGCAGGCGATGTCCGTGCGTTTTCTGAAATTACACTTGCGGTTATTGCGATTCGAGACAAGGGGAGAAAGTGAGACGTTTGCGCGAGTATTCGAACCAGTGGCAGCGCGCGCGCGGGCGGGTATTGGCGTGTGGCGGCGTGCGTCACGTCCTTAAAGGGGATGCACGCAGGGAGGGGGTGGAGTCCAGAGGCCAGTGACTCGGTATACGGGGGGTGGTGGTGCCGGGGGTGGCAGCGGGCGGGGGTGGGCGTGGGGGTGGGGGTGGGGGCAGAGACTCGGGTTCATTGACTGTCCCTGACAATCGATAGAGCGCTGGGGCCAAGTTGGTCCGCAGTGTGCCAACAACCCTAGCGCTATGCTCTCTTGGTATGAGGAAGAGAGAGAGAGAGAGGAAGAAGCCGGGAGAGGAAGGGAGACAGAGAGTGGGTATGCGCGGAAGCGACCCCTCCTGCCTGCCGCTACCCCTACCTCCCGCGCCCGCGGGGGGTCGGGCGTTGACCCCCCCGTGATACTGACCGAACCGCCGCCGGGACTCGAACCCGCGACCCGGCGAGCGAGGCGCGGCGGCCGGTGTCCCTTACCCTGCCGGTACTGAACGCCTAATACAGGCGTAAATTATTACCCCCGGGGTAAATTATCTCAAGCAATGGCTCTATTACCCACCGTATGGGGTTAAGGTAATCCTATAGGGATGGACGTCGTGGGGGGTTCCATTACCCGGTACTAGCGACCCCCCAGGGATCCTTTACCCCCCGCGAGGGGTAACCCTGCACTACACCAGCTGCCGACGCCTGTTACATAGCCCGCCCGCCGCGTCCCGGAAAAGCGTAACAAAGTAGGCACCTTGTGTGAGATCAGATGCCCCGCCGCCGCCGCCGCTGTTCCTCCTTATATTCTTACTCGCGGGGCGCCGCGGGTTCGATTCCCGCCCGCGGCGGCCCCGCGCGTTAAAAGGATCTCGGCGCCGCGCGGCCTGTAAGTGCGCGCGGCTAATTGGCTGGGACATGTTCGCAGCCCGCGCCGCGCGGCACGAGCATGTCTTCCGTCTTTGTCTTCCGCAGCGGAGCGAGACGCGTGCGTTCTCACTCCCTCCCCCCGCGTCTTCCCTTCCCGTTCGCATCACTCCACGTCATAGCCGTCGCTGTTGTTGTTGTTCATGATGATAGCGTGAAAAACTCGCGCCCGCGCACCCCCGCCGGGATTCGAACCCGGACGCGGCGGGGATCTGCATTGAATGACGGGGCGGGCAGTGCAGCGCCCCGCCCCACCACGCCACGGAGCCGCGCACGCGTGCACGCGCGCCACGCCCACCTTTCTCTCATTTGCGTGAGCGGCCGAGTGCGCCAGGCGTCAGGTGCATCGGCCTGCCACACGCCGCCTCAGGTGGCCTCAGGCCTCGCCCCCTCTCAAGGGGCCGCGCATAATCAATGTGCCCGTACTTTATATGACCCGCGGCTAACCTACCCTTACCCACCCCCTCTAAAGTAGTTTAGAAAATGTTTGCGAGCGTCCTGTAAGGGACCGTCCACAAACCGACGGTCACGCCCCTAGTGGCCGGCCGCGGTCACATCCGGCAACGGGCTGCTTAAAAGGGCGCGCAATTTTGAATTTTAATTACCGCGCTACTACGACGCGGGGTATTTGAATTTCCCGCCGCCGCGGTCGCCGCCGCCTTGAACCCGGCCCGCGCGGCGGCCCGCGGCCTCGCCCGCCCGCCAATGACGCTCTAACGGCGGCACAGCGGCGCCCCCGCGACCCCGCCGCCCCGGACAATACCAGAAGCATTCAAATTCCCTCTGAGCGAAACTGCTGCGGAGCCTCGGCCGGCCGGTGCAACACAATACGGATGACCTTAGCGGGCCCGGCTCGCTGCACATAAGCAGCCCGCGCCGCGAGTGCGGCTCCGAACGCTGCCGACGCGGACCTGTCGCCGTCTCTGTCGCTCTCCCTCGTGTCAAGCAGCCCCGCCGCGCGCGTGCGACAGAGAGGGCAGTGTGTTCGGAGGCAGCTGCGGCTCGCGAACAATCTACGGAAGTAAAGTGACCGGCGCCGCTGTCCGGAGCCCCGGAGCCGCGGAGCCGCGGAGCCGGCCGTCTACGGCGCGAGATCGGCGAGATGGTGCGGGTGCGGCAGCGGGCCGCGGGCTGCCGCCGTGTCCGACGTGCTTGTTGGCGGCGTCAGCGGCGGCGGTCGAATTTCTCATACCGAAGCGAGCGGGCCGCTTTCGTGTAAGGGGACGTTCTTAAATATTACATCTCCCTCTCCCTTACGTAGCCTCCCCCTTGACACGGCCACGAAGTATACGAACGTCCCCTAATGGAAACGAACCGCACCCGCGGCCCCCCGCGGCCTCACCCCGACAGCGGCGCCCTGTGGCGCCCTGCAGAGGGTAGCGACCGGCCTTGCCCGGCCTTGCGCGGCCCGGCGGCGCCCGGCACCCGGTGACTCCCCGGGCCGCCGCCAGGGGGCGCGGCCGGCAGCGCGCGCTCGGCGCTGCGGCCCCGGGGGGCGGGGGCGCGCGCCCCGGCCGCCCCCCGGGGGCCGCGGCGGGGGTCGGGGTGCGGCCGGCGGCGCGGAGGGCCGCGGGGAAGGAGCCCCCCTGGCGGGAAATGGGGAAGCCGCGGGCCGGCGGCGCGGCGGCGACCCGCGGAGGCGCGGCGCCCGTTGGCTCTCGCTGGCGATATACTGTCGGTCTCCGGGGCCTTATATACGGGTGCATCCCGCACCGCTAAACGGGCGTCCGAGGTGTCCACCCCGACACTGCTGTGTGTGTGTGTGTGTAAAGTGTGTGTGTGCGCGTGTTCACGCGCTCGAAGCTGCTGCTGTTCTTGCAGCAATTCTCTCTCTCTCCCTCCGACGGGGTGGACTCGACCATGACGTTCCGCCATCACTTTTGCACCCACGTTCCCTGATACTGTTTCGTTCTTCGAATGCGGTTTGCTCTCCATTTTTCCCTCACCGGCACGGACGTCAACGAGTTCACAGGGTCGAAGTGTATGTACCGTGACTCGCGTGCGTGCTGCCGGTGCGTGTCCCCCTCCCCCCTCCCCCTCCCCCCCCCCCCCCCCCCCCCCTCCCCCCCCCCCCTCCCCCCCCCCCCCCCCTCCCCTCCTCCTCTCCTCCCCGGTCCCACAGGGCCCGAGGCGGCAGCGGGGCGGCCGAGGCGGCCTCCGAACCGCTACCGCACCGCGCACCGCCCCCTCCCCCTCCACTTTTCGGCGCTCCCTCAAGGTCGCCGCGATCAGCTGATTCATCTTCGCCGTCTCTCTCTCTCTCTCTCTCTCTCTCTCTCTTTCCCTATACCGCCTCCCCCTCTTTGTCTCTCTGTCTCTCTCTCTCCTTCTCCCTCCCTCCCAGTGGTGCCTCTATTCTTTCCCTTCGCCCTTCTCTTGTGTTTCCTCCAGTCCCTTTTCTGGCCTCTCTCTCTCTCTCCTCTCTCCCTCCCACCTTCCTTCCTTCCTCGGACAAGGACCCCGGCTGGCAGGCGGCGGTGGTCGGTAGTGTATAGGGCCTCGGTCGGTTGGCGCATGCGCGCGCGAGCGCCTGTGCAAAATAGAAGGGCCTCATTGCGAGGCGAAGGGGGGAGGGGGAGTGAGGGGGGGAGGCGTCGGTGTCAATGACCCTGCTGCCGCATAGCCTGCCACGTCACAGACACACCTAGCATATGCTCTGCCTTGCCCTTCTCTTCCCTCTGCCTTATGACTAATGAAGTGATCGTAGTGTGCCACACACACACACACACACACACACACGCAGTCACACGTTCACGCACGCCGTAGTAATACGATACTGGTTCGCGCCAGTATGTAGTGCTGCCCGCTACTGCCCTTCGATGGAGGGCAGTCCAGTTCCCACACCACAGCGACGGTCACCCCGTTTCATGAATAATTGTGTCACACACACACACACACACGTCCCAAACGGCAGGGGGCGGGCCGCGGGCCGCGCGAGGGATGGCGGATGGACGTCATCTTCGAACACACGCCTCACTGCGGAGTTGGTTTTGGGCCTTAAAAAAAAATTGGAGTACGTCGGACTCCGGGCAGGAAGTGGCAGCACTACTGTTCGACACTGACTTCCTGCCGGTCTCATCGGAAATTCCTTCTGTTGCACTATAGTCGGGAGGAACAGTATTTTAGCGTAAAAATGCGATTTTTTTTTCTCGCGGAAAAGGCGACGAAGGGAGGCAACAAAAAAAGTGAAGGAATGAAGGGAACGTTCGGACCCCACTCGGCACCCCGCCGCCGCCGCCGTCGCTCTGTTTTGACGTAACGTGCGGGGAGCTGGCGGCGGCGGCGGCTGCCTGCTGGCCGCGCCGCGCTAGAGACTGCGAGAGTGAAAAGAGAGAGGCTCTAGGAGGGGGGATTCTAGCGCGTTCTAGCGCGCCGCGCCGCCAGAGGGCAATCAACCCGGCTGCTGCTGCTGCTGTTGTTGGGCATGACGGCGGCTGTCTGCCCGCCCCGGCGCTAGGTTTAGGTTAGGTTAGGCAAGGATTGGGATGTAGGCTGTAATCTAGAGTTTGGAGAGGAGGATGGGCGGTTAATGGTCGTCTGGCAAAACAGGCAAACACAAAGAACGGCCCCTACCAGTACTGCATGTCGTGCGGAAGGCGCGACGGTTTGCCCGCTGGCATGGGTTTTGTGAGGCTTATTGCCTACCTTCCGGGCGAGTGCCTCGTGCTCTCTGGGGAGGCTCGCTGGCCGGGTTGCCTACCCGCTCGAAAAGCCCCCGGCGCGCGTGTGTGTTTGTATCATGGCATGACGTGTGGCGCTATATGTGGACGGCCCCGCGGGGGGTCGCTGCCGCCCGGGCCAACAGACTCTAGGCGGGCCTAGGCTGCCTGCCTAGGGGTCACGTCTATATGGGTTCGGCCGTCGCCGCCCCCGGCCGCCCGCCCCCGGCCGGTGGCGGGCTTGTCAGCGGTGCCAGCTTGGCCCGAGCCCCACCCAAGCCGGCTTACCGCGCAAAGGCCCCGCATTACCCTAGGGCAAGGCCGGGCAAAATTGATATCATAAGCAGATGAGGTGAGGGGGGGGGGACAGATATTTCGGCAGGCCTGGTCTGACACAAAAAAAAACAAAGTCAATGCACACTCTCAAAACTGAATTTTTTTGAAATAAAATTATTGAGAGTTCCTCGTTGACCAGCCTCCTCCCGCGCCGTCACAGACTGTCGCTGTTTCCGTGTTGTCGCTCTGACGTGAGGCCGCCGCCGTGCCGTCCAGAGCCGCGCACGCACGCCGTGTCGTGCTGCGGAGATACCCCCGGCCGGCGCCGCCTCCTAGAGCGCGGGGTACTGACGCACCGCCGCGCTGCACGGCGCTACACTTCCCCGTCGGTCCGCCAGCCTCTGAGAGCCGGTGCGCACCAGCGATGTCCTTTAAATTTTTCATACCGGCCGCCCCACCTGGAACGGAGACTCCACGGGCCACACGCCTCAGCGGCAGAGTTTGCTCCCGACCCCACACCGCGCGTCCCGCCGTAGTAAATGTCACGTGGTTTGTGCACGGTCCCCGACTGGACTCCTCGGTACAGTCCGTCCCGGCCGCGGCGCCGCGCCGTGCGATGACGTGGTCACGTGGTCCCGGCGTCGCGGATCCCTGACCAGCCCGACGCAGTCGCAGCGTGTTGCACTGCGCGGCGGCGGCGGCGGCGGCGGCGGCGGCGGCGGCAGCGGCAGCGGCTGCACACCGGAAGCGATCGCCTATGCAGCTCGTCGCCGCCGACCCTGACGAGTGACGTCACACCCGTCACGTGACATTCCGCGGGCGTTATCCTTCTCTCTCTACCACAAACGTATAAATACGTTTTCTTCCTTTTTTCCTTCTCTCTCGCCGCGCAACGGCTGTGTGAGCGTGCGGTGCCGCGCGTATGAATTTCTCATACGATTGAGAATGACTCGACCGCATTTTCACGAGGGAGCTTAGAGGGCGAGTGGCGCGCAGGATAGAGTGGGATAGAGGTTGGGTAGAGCGCGCGACAGAGGTGTTTCTAGGTCGGATAGTGTGCAGGATAGAGCGATAGAGCCCGGCCGCGCGAACTAATTCAAGGCGGACGAGCCCCGTGTCCCACAGCAGCTACTGTGTGTTCGACGAGCAAGAAGGTCAATGCACCGGGGTGCTTCTGAGCCGGGTAGACCCTACCGGCTGCGAAGCGGACGGGAAATCTACTGCACGACAGACACAGAAAATATGGCGGAGTATTGTATTCGAGAATACACACCGGACCGAACACTCACACAAAAACGCTAACACGATTGTTTTAATTCAAAAATAATAAAATGAGAGGAGGGGGAGGCGTTTGAGATTAGCTGAATGCTCGAATGCACTCTTCCCCACTTGCATTCCCAGCAACGCATCAGGGGATGGAGATCTGTGCCTGATCTCTCTCTCTCTCTCTCTCTCTCTCTCTCTCTCTGTCTCTCATGCCCCCCCTCCCCCCTCTCGCTCGCTCTCAGTCTTTCGCCGCGGCTGTAGGGCAGCAGGTTATTGAACGTGATTTACGGGGTCCTTTCTCCCAGGACTCCGCACGACTTCCCCCTACAGCATCGACTCCGCGGCGTGCAAACTGCTGCAGAAAATCTATGAAAAGGAAGCCGTCGATATTCTCGAGGCAACGACGTTCTGCTATGTATTATTCTCGAAATGTCACCGCGCGGCATGATTTGTCGAGATGTAAATTTGGGAGAATGTAAGCAGGATAGAACGAGGCGTATGCTCAAGGAGGAGGAAGTGCATGGAAGCGTTTGCGGTTTACATTTCGCACCGAGTCGGCACGTCTCCTCCCCTCTACCATCCTTTCCCCACCGTCGTAACGTCTCGGTAACTGACGGCGCCTCCTGACATTTTGGTCTTTGCCAGCGCGGCTGATGGTCCTGCACGTGCACATACGAGTGTGCATACACACACACACACGCACACACACACAAACTCAAGCGCAGGACACGGTTGCCCAGAATTTACAGCCGCGGCGATCGCTCATTATATTATTGTTGGTTGGTGCAGACTTTCTTGCAGTTTACAGCTCTCTCCCGACGTGAACGCAGGATCTCAGAATCACACAGCGCCGTCTTTCGAGGACTCGGTTCACTCTCAGGAAAATTAAGTCGCATCGGCTAAAATTCTTTAGTGAAAAGCCACGACGACTGAGCTAAGAAAATTGATTGAACTGCGTCAACTTTACTTTTCATTTCTGACAGTGTTTGGTGCGCGGGAATGTTCTTTTGCCACTCCAAATAATGTTACCCCTGTTGATGTGCCCCACAGGATGCGGGCACACCACGCCCGAACGCGCCTCCTCGGCCAGCATTCGGTGAGTAGCACGAGAATTGAGTGGTGGTATGAGAATTTCAGAGAGTTTCCCGGTTTCGCCAGCGCCGCAACAACAACAGCAACACCTGATTGACACGCCAATATCGCGGGGCGGGCGGGCGTCCCCGCGGTGAACAATGGCCGGCCGACTTCCGCGACTGCGGGCTTCGTTATTTTTCATCCCCAAGATCGATGCCGACGATGCAGCAGCTGCGGCGGCGGCGGCGACGGCGCGATCTTTTGAATCTTGGCGCCCGCCCGGGTGATCCGCGCGCGCATGCGCAGCCGCCGCCGCCGCCGCCACCGCCGCCTCGATGGCAGCCTCGATAGGTGCGAATAATACTACTTCTGCTCACCGCCGCCTGCCGATTCCGTGCGCGGTCTCTGTCGCACCGCTGGGCTGCTCCGAGCAGGAGAGAGCGAGAGGTCCGAAACGACAAGAAGTAGTGCTGTGGGGTGGGCGCACCGCCGGCGCCGCCGCCGCCGCCTCGGCGCACGACTCACATCACCGCCTTGTCAATCAAAGCGGCGCGGTTATAAAGCGGCGCGCTTTACGTAAGCCGGGTTTCGGCCGTATAATCTGCGTATTTACTACAGGAAGGCGGTGCACCGTGAGACTATCCGAAGGGGCCCGCGCTAACGGCCGGGGGGCGTAGCCGAGGCGCGGCCCGAGGCAACATAGTCAGCGCCCTCTTATGGCAACGGACCCAACGCGTCCAACGCCTTATCTAACCCGCCTCATCTGGCCTGACCCCTGACCCCGCTCGCGCCCACCTGAGGCTGACCCGCCGGCGCTGCCTAGCCTCGCGGCGAGCCAACCTAGCTGCTGCTGCTGCCGTCCATGGAAGGCGGTGACTTCGCCACGCTCCGCCGCTGCCGCGCTGCAGGCCGCTGCTGCAGGCGCCGCCCGCGGACCCCCCGCCGGCGGCACTTCCTGACTCCGGCAAGGCCGTGCAGGCCGCGCGCGCGCCTAGCGGCCGCCAACTAGCGACGCCGCCAGACCCACGTACCGGCGGACCGCGCCGACGCCGGATACGCGGCCGCGGGTTCGAGTCCCGCCGCCGCCGCCGAGGCGCAGGAAAAACTGCTCGTCAAGACGCTATGGAGCAGCGGCGGCAGTGCGTCAACCCCCCGGCAATGTATTCGATTCCCACATGGACGCAGCGCAACGCTGCAGGCGTGGGGACGGCGGCGTTCGCGGCCGGTGACGGCGCGGGTTCGAATACCGGTCATGAGTTCGAAAAACGACCATGACCATGGACTGTGACCATGAGATTGAATCCCGGCTATGCGGCCATGTTGGGTATTCGAGTGCCGGTCGCGGGTTCGAATACCGGCAGAAGCGCGTCGGTGCCGCCGGAGACGCCCCGGGGCTCCCGTTGTGATGCAAGACGGAGACGGCGACGACGAAAGTGAGAGAGAGGCCATCGAGCTGGCTGCCGGCCGGGCGGGGCCCCGCGGGGGGCGCGGCCGGCGGCGGCCGGGGGGCGGCACGGGCCGGCGCCTGCGAAAGTGCGAGTGAGATAGCGGGGCGGCGGAACGGGCGTTCAGGTACAAGGGAGATGGCGATACGGGCACGCGCCGAGAGTGTGTATGAAAAATTCAGCCAGCGCGCCCGAGTGTGTGCGTACCCGCGTCGCGCACCCTGACGGGCCGTCTGACGGGTAGACAGACAGACAGACAGACAGACAGACAGACAGACAGACAGACAGACAGACAGACAGACGGACGGGCAGGCAGACGACGTGCGTGCGTATGATTGCGTGGCTGTCAACCTTGACCGTCCCCCCCTTTTCGGCCCGCATTAATGGACAGCGGGGTTTAGGCAACGAGAAGACGGGCCTCATCAGCGGGCACCTGAGGCCGACTGTTTGGCGCCAAAGCGGACCGGGGGACGAGTGTGCCGGCAGACAGCAGCCCCCGCGCAGGCGTCACTAGGCAACCAGTTCGTCCCGCCGCCGTCAGTATGCAGTTTAGCCTTGGCGCACCTAGTGCTTTTATCGGGCTATACTTGTTGCCTGTGTTTTTGTGCGGCGAAACTGCAGTAGTAGTGCAGGCAGAGAGCAAAGGCGGTGCAGGCAGGCAGCACGGCAGCTGCGGCGGCAGCTGCGGCGGCATGTACGCTCGGCTGCCCTGGAGGCCGAATGCACTGACGCTAGTGCACTCTGGAGCCGTTTCCGGGTTCGGTCGTTGGCTGCGCTGCACTGCTGCACTTGCGCGAGGCGAAAACGAAGAAGAAGGACAAGAAGAAGAGCGCCACGCGATCGGGAAGGCTGCCGCTCGCTACGCAAAGGCAGCGCAAAGTTGTTGTCAAAACACTCTGCTGAAATGCGGCGAGGATGTGGTACCGGCTCAACTTGTTGGGAGGGTCACTTTTCTAGTGCGGCCGGCTTTGAAGACAGGACCGGCCCGCCCGCCCCCCCCCCTGCAACATACTAGAAAATCCTTCTAGGAGTGGTTTATGGCCCGACTCCCACACAACGTCTCGGCATCCGCAAGAGGGACTCAAGGCAAATTTACAGAGGTGATGCTGTGAGCGAGAAGGTACGCTGCGCTTCTGGGTGCCGCGCCGTGGAGTTTGCCGTGGAGTGACAGCACCACCTGCCCGCCCGGCCCGGCCTGACCTTCAGAGAGAAAGGGGCGGCCGCTGTACCACTATTTATGCTTTTCGAAAATTGAACAAACAGAGGGGGCGTTTTCTCTTTAATTGCGGTTTACTGACGTCGACGTACGATATTCGCGCGGCTGTCATGGTGGGAGGCTGCAAAGAGGATCAGGTCCTGTTGAGCTTACGTCCGCGAGGGCGCCATTGGACCACTAGAAAAGTTTTGCATGTTTCTGGAGAATTTTTTTTTTACTTTTCATAGGCAAGTTGTCCTCCATAAAATGACGGCATTTCTAGGAGCGGGGTGTTTTTGTTTGCGGCGTAGAGCGCGCCACTTTATCCGGCCGAGGTTTGCGTAGCCTCGCGCCGGGTCGCGGATCGAATCGCGCGCGCTCCGCTATCGGCATTGTCACCTACCAAGGTGCAAGGCCCACCCGGGACCCCCCGCGGACCCCCCGCGGACCCCCCGCAGGGCCGGCGGCCCGCTCCGCTGCACAGTGCGCACTCTGCCGCCGTCATGCCTCTCTGTCGCGCGCCTCGGCCGGGTGGGGCCGCTGTCACCTGCCGTCTCTGTCGCACACCCACGCCCACACACATCCGCGACAGGAGTTATTAATGCTAGAAAGCCCCCTGCAGCCCCCGCGGCTAAGGTCATGGCGCTCGTGCCGCCGGGCCGCGGCCCACTCGGCCGGCCGCCGCGGCACTCCGGCTGCCCCGCCGACGCCGACACAGAGTACCCGGGGACGCCCCCCCTAGCAGAAGACGGCCTCCCGAGGGGTACCCCACAGCTTCCAGTCAGTGTACGCTTTCCAGTCCAGTCACTCTCCAGTCAGACTCCAGTCAGACTCCAGTCAGACTCCAGTCAGACTCCAGTCGGACACGTCGTGCGGCTACAGTACCGGGAGCGCACGGCCGGCTTACACCGACGCACGGTAGCCGCGTGGTTAGCGAGTCCGGCCGGCGAGTGGCTGGTCGGATGTTCAACTCTTTGCCGGTCCGTGCGTTTTTTCTGTCGGCTCAGCTAAGGCGACGGTGTGTAAAGTACCTGGGGCGCGCTGCCGCCATCATCGCGGCTCTGTGGCCGTATGGGTAGAGTGGCTGACCAGCGGCCGGAAGGTCGTGGGTTCAAGTCTGGCTAGTTCTTCAAAATTTTTCTTGTGTCTGTGCTTGAAAGACAGAGGGTAAAATATACTTCCGAACGTGGTGTCGGTATGGCTGTCTGAACGGCCGTGCGCGCTGCGTCACTGAGAGATGTAAGCGTTGGGTTTCAACTTGAAGATTCCCGCAGCACGGTCGGGCTTACCCCCGTTCCCGGGTCCGAGGTTCTCTCGGTCGCCCGGGGTTTCCGGCGGGGGGGCTCTGTGTCTACCAAGGAAACTTGGTTCGGAGACTCGGGTGTATGCTACGGGGGTACCTAGGGTTCGGTACCTTCGTTTTCGCTCCCTGTGAATCTGGCAGACGAGGACACGCCGTCGCGACTAGGGTTCGTCGTGAAGTACAGCAGCTTCGGCTGTGTACGATATAGGAAAGCCTACCTCCCCCCCAGTCCGCTCGGGAGTGGCCGCAGTGCCACAGACCAACCAGCCAGTCGAAGGGAGTTGATTCCGGAAATCTGGCTGGCGGAGGGGGCTACATTGACCGTTGCGGAAGCGTGCCCCTGAAAAAGGCCGCTGCGTCGTGCCTGTGTCTTAGCGGCGGTCGATACCTGGTACACCGGTTCCCATTCGAACACCGAAGTTAAGCAGGAGGGTTCCAGGCGGAGGCCTGGGACGAGGTAGTGCCCACCCATTTTTGCAATTTTTTTTTCATAAGCATCCACATGTTTCTAAGCGAAACAAAAATATTTTCGTTTTGAGTTTTGGTTACGGTAGGAATGACTTTTTAACCTACTTTGGGGTGGGTAGCAGCTCAGAACACAGAAACCATAAATGATCGCAAAATTTTCATTCCAGTCAATGGCAATGTCCGGTCCAGTCACCAGTCAGTGTACACCCGTCATGAGGCCCCCCTCGCGGCCGCCCCGTCGTCCGCCTGGCTGCGACCGGACGGCGAACCGCCGTCCGCCGCCGGCCGTGACCAAACTCCAGTTGTAATGAGTTTTAACAACAAGCGCGTGAAACAGTCTTCTCTCCCCGCGGCACGCGCGGCGCCCGCGGCCACCTCCTAATTCTAGGGGGGCCGCGTCCGAGTCTATCTCGCCGCGCCGGGACCCGGCTGGTCGCCATGGCGGCCCGCGCGGACGCGGCCCCCGCGGTGGCCCCCGCGGCCCCCGCCGCCGAGCGCCCCGCCGAGGCCCCCGCGATGCCGTGATGCAGATTCATGGCCAGGGTCCGCGGCGGTCCGTGCGCCGCGGTCCCGCCAACGTCCCGGACCACGCCGCCGAAAACGTGACCTTTGTTGGTCACGCCGCCGTCGACGGAACCGCCCCCCCCCCCCTCTCTTCCTCTTCCCCCACCTTGTTCCGCCCCTCCCCCCCCCCTGAAGTACCTTTCCCTCGCCGTCGTGGTACCCCCTCCGCTCTTCCCTGACCGTGGCCGACGAGAAAGGACCGCCCAACACTCATCGCATCCTTATTGTCTTCCCGAAATTGTTCTCGTCGGCGGCCTCCCGTTTGTCGACGGCCTCCTATTCGGCAGCGGCCTCCCGTTTGTCAGCGCTCCTGTTCGTCGGCGACCTCCCGTTCATCGGCGGCCTCCCGTTTGTCGACGGCCTCCTATTCGGCAGCGGCCTCCCGTTTGTCAGCGCTCCTGTTCGTCGGCGACCTCCCGTTCATCGGCGGCCTCCCGTTGGTCGACGGCCTCCTATTCGGCAGCGGCCTCCCGTTTGTCAGCGCTCCTGTTCGTCGGCGACCTCCCGTCATCGGCGACGACGGCCTCTCCCGGCCTCCCGTTTGTCAGCGCTCCTGTTCGTCGGCGACCTCGGCGGCCTCCCGTTTGTCGGCGGCCTCTTGTTCGTCGGCAGCTGCTAGCTCGTCGGCGGTCGCCATCGGTCGCCGTCGGCGTCCCCTCACTCGTCGGCGTCCTCCCCGCCGCATCCTCGTTCCCCCAGGACCGGCCAGGACCGACCCTGGCCCGGCAGGTCCCCGCCCGCCCGTCCCCGCGGTCGGCAAGAGGTTCCCACAGACCCCGCGGCCGGATCCAGGATTGACAAGTGAAAGGAAGAGTTTGGGAGGATTCGGCGCTGAGCGCGCGCGGTTTGCTTTGCGTGAGCGAAACGCAGCAGGGAATGGATAGGGTCCTTAAGGAGTCCCCGAGGACTCCGCCGGCCCTTTAATCCAATCTGACCCAGTCTGCGCGTCCTCGTAGGTCAAAGGTCGGCCCGGGGTCAGCCGGCCGCGGAGGGCGACGTGGTCACCCAAAAGTGACCGCGAATAAAAATGCGTGGAATATTTTAGTTGAGACGGGCACGTCATGGGATGGAGAGAGACGGGAGACTAAGGGCGAAAGAAAGGTGTGAGAGAGAGAGAGAGAGAGAGAGAGAGAGAGAGAGAGAGAGAGAGGAGGCAGTGGGAGAGGTCAGTGCCCGCTCTGCACTGCTGCAGCGGCGAGCGCTTGGCTAGGCCGGGTTGGCTGGCTCGGCCGGGCGGGCTGCGACTGGCGGAGGAAGGCGCCGAGCCGAGCTATCTGGGCTACTTTCACAAAGTGACTCCGGTGCAGGAGGGGAGGAAGGGGGGGGGGGAGCTTTATTTTACATCACGTCTTTGTAATTACCGTTCCTCATCGCCTACTTATTGGCAGTCCACGAAGCGCGTACTCGCAGAGTTGTTGAAAGTGCGGTAAAAATACGAGCACGTAACAACAACGGCATTTGCGAGCCGCTGCTGCTGCTGCTGCTGCTGCTGCTGCTGCTGCTGGCCACAGAGATGGCATTTTCACTCCGCGAAATCAATGCGCGCCCTCAAAAAGGTCAAGAAGAGAGGGTCAAACACGGAGTAGAAAAAAACACTCAGATAGGAAAGTGCACTGAAGAAATGTACGCAACATATGCGCGGACAAGATCGAATATTCCTATTCTCAAATCCGTTTTGAATTTCGTGCCCCCGCTTAGAGGGGTAGAGGGACGCGCGTTCACTCTCTCTCTCGCTCTCTCTCACTCTCTCTCTCTCTCTCTCTCTCTCTCTCTCTCTCACGCGTCTCGAATGCGCCGCGGCAAAAGGCATTGAACGCGAGCCGTTAATTCGTAATTACCGGACGTCGTTGTCCGTAACTTTGTTGCTGAATGACACAGCCAGACGCACTCGGCTGAGCCGTCTGAGCCGACTGCTGAGGCTGCTGAGCCGGCAGCTGCTGAGCCGGCGGCTGCTGAGGCGGCTGAGCGGCCGGCGGAGAGGACTCGAGGCAGCTCTCCGCTCAGCAGATTGACTGAGCTAATCAGAGCCAAGGCGACTCGAGTGCGGCAGGCGCGACACTATTCAGCCGGCAGGCCTTGGGGGGGCCGCTGCTCCGCGAGCTGCCCCGCTCACGGTGTCTGACAGTCGGACGCTTACAAGAGTCGTGCACTTTGTCAGACGTCCGTACAGGGCGGACATGGTCGTCGGTCCGTCGTTGCATGCCGCCCGCGAGGGTAGGCCAGCCCGCTTGACACGGGCGCACGGAGAAGTCGTTGTTGCCTACCCGGCAGGCTGTGACCTTACCGGCTTAAGTAAGAGCGCTGTTGTCTGAGACAGACAACTCTGAAAATAAAATTGTGTTGGAAAATCGCGAACGTTGCCGTGCACCGCGCAAGGCTGGTAGCTTGACTGCCATGCCAACCTGTCCGTAGAGGGTACGTTGTATCGGAGGGTGCGGCGTGGTGGTCTGTGAGTGAGAGAGAGACGGTCCGCCGCATCTGACTGCAGTGCAAGAGAGATGCCTTACTGGGGATGCGCGGCTGGGCGTCTCTCTTGCACTGTCGCAGTCAGATGCGGCGTCTGTCTTCCTCGCACTCGCAGCCCGGCTTGGGAGGGTGGTGGGTTTGCCGGGCCGAAGATATGCAGCGGGGATGGAGTGAGGCGGAGCGATCGCAGATCCACGGCGAGTGAGTGAGACAGGGATACGTCGGTCCAGAACCGCGGGGCCCCTTGTTCATCTTTGATATGCGGCGCTTGCAGCGGGGAGGCTTGTATCAGAATGTCGGCGGGATTCCGCGGCGTCTGGCCTCCCAGCCTCCCCCTGGCGTTCTCACACGCCTGGGCTACTCGGTATTATAACACTAACCCCTCGCCGCTTCCCTGCCGCAGCTGCCGCAGCTGCCGCAGCTGCAGGTGCTGCAGGTGATGTGACCGCTTCCCTCCGCCAGCGGCCCCGCGAGCAAAAGGAAACGCGGCGACCGGTTTACTCCGTCCGCGGAAACGGTTTACCAGTTTCCCCCCGCGTTTGCGGCGCCTAATTTCGTCCTTTCCCAGTTGAGCACGTGTCGCACGAAGCGGGGGAGGCGGCCGCGGATCCAGAAGAACGTTGTGCTTGTTTCACGCATTCATTTGTTTTCCTTTCTCTTAGGCTGCTGTGCGGGCTTTAAGCAAAAATCCGTCAGCGGCTGGTTATGGGCGGCGCTGCCTAATATTAAACGGCGCCGGGGTTGTGTAACGGCGACTGCAGTGCCGGAGTGCGGCGCCGAGGCCCGGCGGGGCCTGCCGGAGCCAGCGAGGTAGCAAACGGCAGCCGGAAGAGCCGGGGCACTGCAGCGCTGCAGCGCATGCGGCGACAGGCACCGCGCCGCCCCTGCTGCCGCTGCGGCTGCTGAGGGCCCGGGTATACTACTGGCGCTTCGTCTTAAGATTCACTTTTCCCGGCGGGACTGCTGAATGGGCTCGTCGTGGAAACGACGGCGTCAAGATCCGGCCGGCAACGGGAGGACGACGCCGATGATGCAAGAGGACGCCGACGAAGAGGAGGACGCCGACGAAGAGGAGGACGCCGACGAAGAGGAGGACGCCGACGATGACCAAGGGGACGCCGGCGAGCATGAGGACGGCGACGAGCCTAGGGCAACACGGCCCGGTGCGGGGCGGGGTAGTCGGCGCCGCGTTACGTGAACGTGCAGCCATCGAGCCTCGGGTCGGCGGCCCCTCTTCCGCCCCTCGCCGACGACGCTGACGCCGGCGTGCGCGGCGCGCTCCCGTTCCGTGCGGCGGGATGCGTGCGGCACGGCGGCCGCCGCCGCCGGCGGTCCCTGCAGCGCGCCGCGCGGTATGAAAAATTTAGCAGAGCACCGCCATGACGCAGCGCGTGCCTCAGCGCGGGGGAGAGGGGGGACCGCGATGCCGTGACGTCCCCGACGACGTCCACGGCGTCGACGGCGAGCACGGCGCCGACCGCAAGCGCACCGCCGCGCGGCCCCCGGGCGATCGGAGATATATTGCCCGCGGGCTCTCGGCCTGTCTCGCGGACAGCACACGATAGAGGGGCCCCGCGGCCCGCGGCCCGCGAGTCCTGCGCCCGACCGGAATATGCGGAAGTGAGTGCACCGGCACGCCACGCCGCCGGGACGGCCAGTCACCCAGCCGGCCGGCCGACCAACGCCGCCGCTGCCAACAACAGCAAGACTCTGCCGGTTCACCACTCACCACGCCCGAATGACAACTCGTTTGAAAATTGCGGCGGTTCCCGCGCTCTCCGCTCCGCGACACACCCGCGCGAAATACCGATATTGGTCTATAGAGCCTGCAAAATTCATTTCACAAAGCGGGGGCCTTCATAATTAATTTTTGTCACTGACAGTTGTCTTGGCTGTTCCTTTAAATTTATATGAACCACGCTTTGCAATTAATTTTTAATTTTAAATTTGTGTACCAGTTTCGCTCTGGGGCGTGTACTCGATTAGTTACGAACATGATCGAGGATTTCTAACGAGGGCGTGGGAGAGCATGGGTCAGACGGAAAGAGCGATAGAGTGAGAGAGAGAGAGAGAGAGAGCGAGAGATGGCAGGGGGAAGATTGAACATTAACTGTTTGTTATAAACTGATCACTTGCTATCCCATTTCTGCGAGAGACTATCCCGTTTGTCTGTGTTCGTGCCCTGCGAATAAACGAAATAAGGGGATGGAAGAAAGGGGTAACGCGAAGAAAAGACGAAAAGAAACTGCAGGAGGCAGGGGGAGAGAGAGACAGTCAGACAGAGCGAGAGGTGGGGGAGGAGAGGGGGGGGGGGGCCTGCCGCCGGAGCCAACTGCACAGCCGTGGGAGAGGGGGGGGGGGATGGTGCAGTGATGCAGTTACTTCCTAGAGCGGCGCGGGCCGGGAAGCGATTCAAGCTGCAGCGTGCAGCTCCGCCGCTGCACCGGCCACGCCACGCCACGCCACGCCACGCCACGCCACGCCGTGCACTTCCGGGCTGCTGTCCGTCCGTCTATCCGGGCTGGGCTGCCCATCCGCCTGTTACTAAATGCTTCCCGTCCAACCGCAATAGTTTGGCGAATAATTCGAATCGTGCAAATAACGTTAATCCTCGTTATAAAACCAGCCCGCAAAATTTTTAAAAATTAAAAATTTTGATTTTTAAAATTAAGCGCATGGCAAGTGTGGGCCCTCCACTTTTTAAGTTTTAAGTTTTACACTCTCTGTGACTACTTGACACCCCGGGACCCCGCGGCGGCGGCGGCGGCGGCGGTGCTGGAGGTGTGAGAGGAGTGGGCAATCGTAGCGGGGACACCACCTCGCTGTCTCCATGCCCCTCCCCCCGCGCTCGAGACCTGTCACCGCGAATGTTCGCCGTCCTCGAGCGCCGCCGCTGCGACTGACCGCCTGCGAGCACCTGCGGCACCTGCGGCACCTGCGGCAGCTGTTGCACCTGCCGCCACCCCGCCTCGACGTAAGGACCCCCGCATCGCCCTCCTCGCTCGTCGCTGGCTGCGGCTGCTTCGACGTCATCTATGATGAAATACTCGACGGCCGAATTTCTCATAGCTGCGCGCCCGCCCGCTTTTGTTTTATTTTTTTTTTGGCGCGGGAGAGGATGCAGACAGACGGTGCCCCGTCGGGCCCCGGCAGGGTCGCCGCCGCCGCCGCCGCCCGCCTCCCCGCCCCCCTCGCCGATGTTGGAACAAGTTCTCCAACCGGCGATGCGGCGAAGTGTGTCAAGACCAACGCGGCGACCATGGCACTACATTCAGTGGGGGTCGCGGGCCCCCTCCCCCCCCGTCCCGCAGAGCCCGGCGGCGGCGGCAGCGGCTGGCTTCGCCGTCGTGGGGGGAGGGGGGGGGGGCACCGGAGAGCGGCTTGTGGAAGGGAACGGGAGGAGAAGGAGGAGGAGGAGGAGGGTGAGGGGCCGAGGTGTGTATGACTTTGTTGTGTGTGTGTGTGTGTGCGCGCGACGGGGGGCCTGAAATGGCGGGCGTCGACCAGAGTGCTCGCAGAGGATAGGGGCGACAGGGGCGGAGCAGGAGGGGGGGGGGGGAGGGTCGCCTTGCGCAGAGACGACCTGTGCAACTCGCGCAGAGCAAAGCCGCCAGCAGCGCTGCCGCACCGGCGACCAAGACGACGGCGGAGAGGCAGACGGAGCGCATCAATGCGACGCATCGGGATAATATGAGAAATCGCGCCAACGGACGGCTCGGGGGGGTTTTGAGCAGCGCGCTTCGCCGTGTGCAGCGGCCGCTAGCATGCCCGCTGGCCGCTGCCGTGGTATCGGCGGGCGGCTCGCCTGGGCCGTGGTCGCCTAGAGAGCACTTTCACTGGCCGCCCGTGCCGGCCGCGGGTCCGAGGCGGTCCGCGGGCTCCGCGCCGCCGCCCCGCCCCGCCCCGCCGGCAGTACTCGCTCCAAAGCAATCGCACCCGGCTCCGCCCACAATAAGTAAAGGCGCTTTTAATCTCTTTCTCTCTGTCTCTCTCTCATTCTCTCTCTCTCTCTCGCACTCCGCGGGCGCGCGCTGAAGGGCATGAAAGTGGTGTTGGCGGGGCTCTTCGGAGAGGAGGCCGCGGGGCTGGGGGGCGCCGTGAGATGCGATCTGAGGGTGCGGGGCGGACAGGGGTCGCCGACTGACAAATCGGAACGAAACGAAAGGCGGCGGGTCATGCTGGCCGTCGGCGGCTCCAGCTCAACGGCGTCCTCCCGTTTGACGACGGCGTCCTCCAGTCCGCCGGCGTACCTCCGTCCGTCGACGGCCTGCGGCCCTTCATTGCCGTCGCCCGCCTGATCCTGACAGTCCGCGCGGACAATGACGGAAGCCCCTGCCGGCACCAGGGTGCCAGGGTCACGCCGGGGGGCGTCCACCGGGGGCGGCCGACGAGCGTGACCTGTCGCAAGGTTGACCGTCGCCCGTTATGTGAGTGGTGCAGCGGTGCATCCACAGGGCGGCCGTGGCGCAACGGGAGGTGCGCGCAGGGCAAGGCCAGGCCCGGGCTTACATCACCGAAAACACAGCCGGAATGCCGGCGGCCGGCAGCGCCCGTGGCTGCAGGTGGTTGCGGCAGGTTAGTGCGTCGTCGGGGGCGGCGGATGAGAGCCCCGGGGGAGGACGCCGACCCCGGCGGGGGCCTCCGTCAGAGCACGCCGTCTGAGCGCGCCGTCGGGGGCCGCTGACGGCGCCGTGCGCACATCGCAGACTTCCATCGGCGCTCTCGTCTGCCGAGCCGGGCGGCGCTGAGATCGCCAGCTGCGCGCGCGTGTGTGTGTGTGCGTGTGTGAGGCGATGCAAATTGCTTTGTTGGATGCAGAGGCTTGATACCGTGAAAGTTTTTCGAATTACTCCCGCCGCCTCGCCGCCTGCGAGCTCCGGCCGCCCGCTCGCCTCCCCCGGCGGACTGCAGCTGCAGCTGTTGCAGCTGTGCACCTGTGTGACCGCATCAACGCCCGCGCCCCGCGCGCGCCCAACAAGTCAAGCCAAAGGTCCTCAACGCGCTTACAATGTTTCACAGTCCTACCAACGTCACAAAATCAATGGAAAATTTAAAAAAGTCAATTTTTTAGATTTACAAAAAAAAAATTATATCGAATGCGTCGAGCGCTTTTGAAGGTTTGTATGGGCTCGATCGGGTCCCGCGGCCAGGAAGGCAGAAATAAAGGCAGTGGAAGGTAGCCTAGGACACATAGCTTGGTAGGAGGTGTGGTTGGCTGGCGTGCGCAGACAGCCGAGCCGGCCGGGCCGCAGTCTTGCCAACCGCACTGGCTGCCGGCTTTTCCGCCGCCGCTCGCATGCTGATGCCGGCCGATGCGAGCGCGGTCCGCTGGGAGGCTGGGAGGGCGCGTGGGGGGTGGAATGTTGCGCCGCGGGGTAGAAACTCGCGGAGAGGCAGGGTTCCGGAGCGTCAGGCCTTACCCCCTTACCTGCGCCCCGTCTCTTTCCATCGCACTGGATCGTAATGTGTGCGAGCGAGGCAGAAGACGCGGGTAATGCCTTGCAGTAGGGAGACGCCCGGGGGAGGGCGGAAGGGAGCGACCCATACGGAATGTGCACCAACGCACTGTTTTCGGGTTTGGAAATGATTCTGCAATACTCTGCAACATTTTAAGCACCATCATCACTAATGATTGTGACGGGTGTCGATTTTCACATTTCGCACGCAGTGATTCAATCAAAACGTAAATTCTCTCTGAGAGCGGAGAGTGCAGGAGAGCACAAGTAGACGAGCAGCACAGCTGCTGGACGGGGAGAGAGAGAGAGAGAGAGAGAGAGCAGATTGGAGAGCGCGCATGTGGGACGGAGAGAGCAAGAAAGGGGATGGAAGGCCGTCGAGCAGCTAGGCCGGCCATGACACGGCAGTGGTGCACTAAACGCAAGGCCGGCGTTGATTTACAAGTGCCGTCTAAATAAGTCTCGGAGCATATGGCGTGCCACGCCGCGCCGGCGGTGCGTGCATGCACGCATGCATGTATGTATGTGCGGACGGCTGACGACGGGTACGCTGCGACGCGAAATTTCTCATCATCGCCATCCAACGGCAAATTTCTCATCGTCGTTCGTATATTCAACGGCCGAGATGGCGCTGCCCGTCGCGTGGCGGGGCGCTTCCGCCGGAGGCGGAAATTCTCATACTCTCGCGATGCTCATCTGGTGTCTATTCCCCCTCCTTCGATCGCAGCCGGCCGCGCCGCCGTCCTCTCATGCGGCTTCTGTGACTCAGCTCGACCTGAATTTCTCATACTCGGTGGCCCTCGCGCACACGCGCACCGTGGCGTGACACTGGCTGGCGGGTCCAAGTTGAAGGCAGTAGGGTCGCCTCCGACGCCGCCGCCTGCCGCCGCCGTGTTGCAGCAGCAGCTGCGGCGGCCACTGCCACCACCACCACCACCACCACCACCACCACCACCACCACCACCACCACCACCACCACCACCACCGCCACCCCCCCCCCCCCCCCCCCCCCTCGCCCCCTCGGCCCGGCAAGGGCACCGCGACAGACAAGGAGAGCCAGACGCCGCCGCCACCGTCGGAGACGTACGCCGGAGCCGTCCGGGCCGCGGGAGATTCAAAAGACACGCTCGGTTCGGTTTTGGGATTATGAGCGGCGTATATACGCACATATATATATATATATATATATATATATATATATATATATATATATATATATATATATATATATATACACCGGGCGGGCTGGGTCAGGTTAGGTTAGGCCGCCGTCGTGCACACGCCTTTACGGCAGCTGCCCGCGAGGGCCCTCTGGCCGTCTCTCCGGTCTCTCCGCTCCGCGCGGTTTGGATTTCAAAGCGAGTCGAGCGGATGGGATTCAAGGTGGACGCGCGGCTGCGACGCTGCCTCCGCCGCCGCCGCCGCCGCCGCCGCCGCTGCCGCCTGCATTTCCGTGTTGTTCTGTCGCCTGCGCCGTTTGTCCTCAGTCCTAGGCGGCGATGGATGGAAATGGCCAGGGATGTGTTTGTCACGTTCAACGAGTCCTTCTTCCTCCTCCCAGAACAAGCGGGAAAATTGCAAAGTCGTGGGGGAAGAATAAACTCTAATAAGGAAAAGAAAACTCAAAAAACATTTACAACTGGGGGATGTATACCTCACGCTCGAGGGACGTTTGAGTTTTCCACTCCACTCCTTTTACTGTGCCCACAAAAACAATATTTCAGCACCCCACTCTCCTTTTTTTCGTGATTAGCCTGTGAGGACGAATCGAATTTTCTGGAAATATTTGGACTACTTTTGTCGGTTCCGGTGCCGCCTACAGCGACCTCTTCCCGTCAACATGTCGATCCCGTCTTTTCTTCCTGATGCTCGTGGTGTTGATGTGGCTGGCGCATGGCATTGGTCGAGACCTTGCCTGGCGCAGCCTTGCCTTCCCGCACCGCAGCCCGGCGACGGCGGGGGAGGGGGAGGGAGGGTGAGGGGGGGGGGGGGAGCCCAGTCCCACCATTACCACCTCTACGCCGCCGCCCAACCTGGGCCAAACCGCACGCATCTACCCGTCTCTCTCGCTCCCGTGCAAACTACGCTCAGCTGATCACAGTTAATTTACCACCCAGTTCCTAGATACTAAACAGTGGACGTAGAAAACGGCCAGGAGACCCCCGCCTTCTCTCTCTCTCTCTCTCTCTCTCTCTCTGACTCGCAGGCTCCTCTGTACCTCCGTGCCCCCTCCCCCCCCCCTCTCTCTCTCTCTCTCTCTCTCTCTCTCTCTCTCTCCCTCCCTCCCTCCCCTTATCCGCACTTTGCACTCCGCACCTGTGTGTGAATCCCCTATGGTGCTGCATGACGAAACGGCAAAGCCCGCGCGCCCCAACCTGACGGGACCGACCGAGCAACTCGACGCGACAAGTGTGTGTGTGTGTGTGTGTGTGTGTGTTTTTGACTCAATCGTGTACCAGTCCCATTACATCCCTGTCGTCGTCTATCCGTTTGACCATAAATGCGTCGCCGACGAATTCAGAATTCAGTCGCGATTTTTTTTTCTTTTGCAGTGACCGCGAGAACTTGCACAGTTACTTATTGAAGGCGGCGGCCGCGCTGTTGTGTCGCCGTTTCGCGCGGGAGAGCCGCGACGGGGGGGGGGGGGGGGGGGGGGGGGGAATTAAAAATGCCGCCTCCGCCCGGCGACGCATCGTCCAATATGCACGCCGGCACGCGGCCACGCACGCGCGGCCAACGCACGCACGGCCAACGCACGACCACGCGCGACACACGCACACGCAACGCGCAGCAAGGTCATATTATACGGTCGCGAAATTTTTGCGCGGGCATGGGGTCCTACGTTGTGCCCCCCCACCGCCGCCGCCCTACCCCCACCTTCTCCTCCTTCTGGAGTGAGCGCCTGCTTCTCTCCGCCCCGCCGTCTCTCTGTCTGTCTGTCTGTCTGTCTGTCTGTCTGTCTCTCTCTCTGTCTCTCTCTCTCTCTCTCTCTCTCGGTGGTGTGCCGAGGTCAGGGCGCAGGCAGTTTCACGGTCCCACAGGGCTGCGCGGGGCCCGATCCACAGCCCGCCAAGTCCGGCCCCGTCCCGCGGCACGGCGGCGGCGCCGGCGCGCGGCCGGGGCTCGAACCCACGGAGCCGTACTGCCGCGCCACGCCGCACCGCGCTACGCCACGCCGCGCCACGCCACGCCACGCCGCGAGCGGTGAAGTGCATGGCAAAAGTCACTGATCAACCTTCGGTCGGCGCTCGGCTCCGTCCCGCGGCCGGCGGCGCAAGGCAGCCGGTCCTGTGATCCGCTGTGAATTTTCATAGAGATTTCCTTAAAATTTGGAGCAGAAATTTTTTTCCAAGTTTTCAAAAACCATTCCAAAAGGTTTTTTTTTTGGGGGGGGGGGAAATTGTCAACATGAAACTGAAAAATAGAACAAGTCAATATTTTTAAGAGAAAGAAATAATCTCAGTAGTTTTGGGTAAATTTCTAAAAATAATGGTGGTAAAAATAAAAAAAAAAACATCCCGAGGTTGCCACATTAATGTGCTGTCCTGCGTCAGTGAAGACCGACCGCGGCCAGCGGCACGGCGCCGGGAGGGTAGTCCAGCATGGCTGCTCCACGCAGGCGTGTCGGGCGGGCTGGCCTACCCTCTCGCTCGCAGGCGCCAAGAGGTTGCGCGGCTTTGAGCCAGGACAATATTTTTCAGAGGGCACGGCGTAGAAAGAAAACGGATCGGAGCGTCGGGCACCGCAGTGGACCCTCCGACGGTCTTGTTCACGGCGCTGCGCCAAGACAAGGACGCGCGAAAGTTGCTGTCATTCTAGTCATCAGCGGCAGCGAGAGATCGCCGCCCCGGGACTCTGGGGGGTCCGGGCCGGCGCGGCTCCGTGCCGAAAACTGTAGCCTCGGGCGGTCGGCCGTCTGCCTAGGCGTCTGCTAGGGCGTCTGCTGGGGCGTCTGCTATAAGGCGTCTGCTGGGGCGGCTTTGGTCTGTTAAAGCGTCTGTTAGTGTTAAGGCGTCTGCTAGGGCGTCTGCTAGGTCGTCTGTTGTGGCGTCTGCTAGGGCGTGTGTCCATTGTCCATACCCCCTGACACGGCTCGTCCGCCTCAGCACGCGGGTTCGAACACCGCGCACCCGCATCTGAACATCGCACTGGGGGGCGCTCGAGCGCGGGTTCGAATACCGGCCGGGCGCGCGCGCTTTTTCAACCTTGCACTCGTGCGCCTGCCTGTGGCGGGGAAGGACCAAGCCAGACCAGCCGCCGGCCGGCCGCCGCCGCCGCCCCCCGCCGGCTTGCCGCCCCCCGCCGGCGTGCCGCCGCCCCCCGCCGCGCCGCCGCCGGCCGGGCCGCGGCCGGGCCCCGCGAGAAAGTGTGGTGGGGAGAGTCATTCGCTGTCCGACCGGCGGCCCGCCAGCACCGCCGCACGCCGCCCGCGCCGACGCCGACTCGCCGGCACCCGCGACCACGCGAGCGCGCGCGTCCCGAACCGCGCGAAAGTTTTTCGAAACCTCTCCGGAAACTTTCTTTGAACAGTCCTGACCACGACGCGTGTGGTGTTGTACCGTGTGCGTTGTGTGAGTGTGTGTGTGTGTGTGTGTGAGTGTGTGTGTGTGTGTGTGTGTGCGATTGACACTGTGGACACCCTAACCTCACCCCCCGGACTTCCCTCCCACGCCCCCCGGCCCCCGCCCGCCCCCCAGGTCCCTGAACCCCTTCACCGCAGTGTGGAATCGCAAGTGAGACAATAGCATTCGCACCCGTTCGCTATCCTCGTTTTAGCAAATAGTCTGTTTCTCAAAAGTGCAGCGTGCAACAAGTGAGACAGCACCGGTGCCCCAGTATGGAGTTTGGAAAAACATGCCGCCGGCTGGGCGGCGAGTAAGGGCGCCGCTGTGCGAGAGTGCGAGAGTGCGTGAGTGTGTGTGAGTGTGAGTGAGTGCGAGACACTTACCGCGTGTGCTTCAAGACGCCGGCCCCTTTGGATTACTCCTCATCGACGCCCCCCCCCCCCTGTGGATAACAACTCTGTCCTGGAAGCCTCGTGGTGCTGCCAAAACAGTGTGACGCCAGCCAGCCAGTGGAGCAGAAGGAAACCTCTGCTCGGTGTCGTGCAAAAGTGGTGTGAACGTGTGAAAACAAAGTCTTTTTTTTTCATTTCCAATTCCATTAATTGGTCTGTGATTTAAAAAAAAAGTGTTTGCTCCACACCGCTTCGTTTTCTTCCCCAACAACGTCTGCCTACGCCATTGGATTAATTATTTCTCATCACTTATGGATTACCTTATATCACAACAGGTATGTCACGTGCGGACTCGTTCAATACACACAAGCAATTTTGTCTTCCTTTTTTTTCCTTGAAAAAAAAAAGAAGAAGAAAAGAACAGTAGAGAGAGAGAGAGAGAGAGAGAGAGAGAGAGAGAGAGAGAGAGAGAGAGAGAGAGAGAGAGAGACAAGGTTTGTCGAAGATACGGAAAAGTGGTTTCTGTCCCAATTTCCGCGGCTGCATATTTATCTTCCTTCGCGGGGGGTCATCGTCCGGCGTTATCAGTCCGCGGTAGGCGCCAAGCCGTATTGGGATGGGTCAGCCTCCTCACACAGCGGCGGCGCGGGCTGGAGGGTGAACGGCCCCACCCATCCCGGCCGTCCTGCTCGCCCTCATAGACAAGCAAAAATTATCAATTGTACACGCTCTGAAAATATTTCGTCACGTGGCTGTAAATATGGAGGACGAGTATTTGTCATCTGAATAGTTCGCCACTTCGCGATTTTCTCGTCGCGTGACGAAATATTTGAGTTTCCCTGCTTCCCCGCCAATTATACTACCTCCCACCCACCCCCTTCACGGGGCGGATTCTGAAACGGTTACGTCATTAATACGTCCAGCAGTGGTGGTGGTGGTGGTGCTGGTGGTGGTAGAAGTGCTGGCGTGCATTGCCCTCGTGCCGCTCTACACACACACACACACGCACGCGCGCGCACGCACACACTTGCACGCAGCTACAATTAAGCCGCGCCTCCAGCTGGCCAATCCGCGTTCTCCAGAGAAAGCAAAAGTGAGCGCGGTGCAGCCGCCCCTCCTCCTCCTCCTCCTCCTCCTCCTCCTCCTCCTCCTCCTCCTCCTCCTCCTCCTCCCCCTTCCTCCTCCTCCTCCTCCTCCAGCTAACACGACGCAGCTCGGAGGCATCGCTCTGTGTGTGTGTGTGTGTGTGTGTGTGTGTGTGTCTGCGGAGCCGGTAGGGCAGGTTCGCCACACACACACACACACACACATGCGTGTGTGTGTGTGTGCGTGCGGGGCCCGCAAGCTGCAAGGTCGGCCCCCAAAACGAAACGGCCTTCGGCTCGGCGCCGCGTACGTACCCGGCATGACTCGCTGCCGGCTCCGCTCCGCCGGCCCCGGCCGATGTGCCACTCCCTCAGGAAGAAACAAAACTTTCAATTTCTCGCGGAGGCGCCATTCGTAATTTTTTTCCTTTTGCGGGAGGGGATAAATTATGCAGAATGTTTATTTTTTTTCTGTGTTTTCTTTCTACGTCTCTCAGCATTGCTTTTCGTCTTATGAATGCGATTGCTAACTTGCCGATCTCTTCTTATCTTTAACCGTTCAAAATTTTAAGAAATAAAAAAAATATAAATTGAGATTGAGGAAGCTTGTGAAAATTGGAACAGCCCCATTCGTCGGTGTGACATCGACTAGTTTGGTCCAGAGGGTGAATAGTCCCGGCAGTTCATTATTTGCAGCCGTTGCTTCTGCTGTGATTATCGGGCCACGCCGTGTCCGAGGCGTGTCTGGGCGTCTGCCAAGGCGCCGCCAAGGGCCAACGCGCACTCTTGACCTTTCGTGATGCCCACCGAACGCTTTCTCTCCCATCCCTATGCGCCTATCCCCAACCCCTCCGTTAATCTTTTCGTTTCTAAATTGAGAATAAATATTTTTCCCCCAAAGCCAAAAATACGTCCAATCACTTTATGTTCATTATTTTCTATACATCTGAAAGTAAATGTAAATTGTTCGTGTTTATTACGGTTGCTATGGCAATGTTTGCGGTATTTTATTTCATTTTTTTAAAGAAAAAATGAAGTGACGCACATATTTCCCTGTTTTCGCAAAAGGGGCATGCGGGTCGCGGTGGCGTCCCGCCGCATGGTGATGATTCAGAACCCTCACGGTGCCGACCACTGCCTTTCCGGAACTGTGCCGTTTTATTTTTTATTTCTTGTGTGGGACGGCGGGGGTTGCATTTCCACCGCGCACCTGCGCGGCCAAACCACTTGAAACGTCAGGGGAAATACAGCGGCACCAGCATAATATACCCGAACATATACCCAACGGATACACTTGGAGCTTCGGTTGCTTGCGTTTAAGTTTAAAATATCTGCGAAAAATTTCGGCGATGAAATTTTAAAGAATCGAAAAAGTCCCCAGTCAAGATTTTCCGCCAGTCCGCCGCAGTTTGAGTGAAAATGTGTGTTTCGGGGTGCGGTGCTCTTCCCCGTCTGTCTGTCCGAGCTCCCGCGGGTCTGCCGGCAGCGCTGGCAGCGGCAGTCGTGCAGTGGTGTGGTTGTTGTTGGGCATAGAAGCGCCGCATCGACAATTTAGATAAGACGGGATTTTGCGATAGACGAGATTCAGACTTGGTACCGGCCGGTCGCCCCCTCCCATCCTCTCTCTCTCTCTCTCTCTCTCTCTCTCTCTCTCTCTCTCTCTCTCTGTTTGGTCCGCACAGGGCCCGGTCAGTGACACTGACTGATAATGACATTAGAGCCAAAACAAGATCTATGTGAGGAGGTGGAGAGAGCGGCTGATACCGCGCACGTCGCAGTTTACAGGAGTCTCTGTTTGGTCCGCACAGGGCCCGGTCAGTGATGATAATGACATTAGAGCGATCTATGTGAGGAGGTGGAGAAATACCGCGCAAAAAGGCACGGCGCGGCGCGGCGCGGCGCGGGCGCGGCACGGCGCGGGCGCGGCACGCACATCCCCCGAATGAAAACGCCAAAAAAAAAAAGGTTCCAAACTGATTCCCCACAGTGCTGGACTGTTGGAGGTGTGAGGCGTGCAGCGGGCGGCGTTCACGTGGGCAGTAGGAAATGGCCGCGGTGTCGGCTTACTGCTGAGGTCGCCGTCGGCGAGGGGACGTCCACCGGGCGCCGACGGCATGCCGGGGGTCCCCGTCGAGGCAACACCAGTGCAGGGGCACGGGGAAAAGTGCGCGCGTGGGCCGCGCGAAACCACGTGACCAGCGGATTCCACAGGTAGCAGAGCGAGGAAAGATGGAAAAGGAAAAAGAAAAGGAGGCTCGGCGCGTGAAATCTTAAACGACGCGGTCCGGTGTCTTGCATGTCTCGCGTAAAAAAAAACAGATCAGATGACAAATTTACTAACCGCAGAGAGTCATCGTCAGAAAAGAGTAAATCGTCAAACTTGACTTATGATGTTCTTTAAATTTTTCTCTGATACCGACCAATAAATAGAATTGCGGCGAAAAATTGACTAACGCCTAACGTCCTACTGCGTTTTCTATCAGTTTTTTTTTAATCAGTAAAAAATCTAATCCTTCTTGCAAAGGGGGGGAAAACACATTTCCTCTCGTGTTGACGGCGAGTAGCGCACCGGCACGCCGCGGCGTCCGACGGCCTTCTCTCAACATTGGCCTTGCTGGTCCAGGATGGCGGGCCGGCCTCGCACCTCCCCCTCCCCACGCCGCCACGCCCCGCCGCTGCTGTTGCTGCTGCGGCAGCGGCGGTGGCAGCGGTGCCGCACACGCCGCCGCCGCCGCTGCCGCCACACACCGGCCGGCGGGGCGTCACATTGTGCTCCGAAATACTTGTCGAGCGTTGGACGTTCTCACTACTTTCCCATTCCGAGGTCACTTTTCTGGCCGGGCCGCCGCGCCCGCGCACCCCACGCCCATTGTGCAGCCCGGCGAATCCTAGGGAAATAAATAAATGAGCCCGCGTTTGCTGACGAGTGCGGCATGTGCGCGTCTCGTGCCGGGGCCGTGCCCGCAGCAACGCAAGCCTCTTCGCAATCGATTGAACATCTCACGAGCCACTTCTATTAGCCGTTCGAGAGATTTTCAGAGGACTCGCAAGCTGTGTTTACCCGCGCACTAAATGTTTTTTTACTTGTAAAAACATATGATGATGATAATTACAGACAGAATGCAAATATTTTTCAGGACGGTTGGGTCGTTTGTTTAAACGAGAGAATCTGGCATGACGTGGTCACACTGCGGCGGAGGTGTTGTTGTTGTTGTTGTTGGCTGTTCTGTTTACGGAAGAGAAGGCGGTGGCCACGTAGGGCAACTCGCGGATCACATACAAGGCGCTGGTGTTGGAGAAAAAAAGAAGAAGAATGAAAAAAATAACTGCGAATAAATCCTTCGCTGCTACCTGTAAAAAAAAAATCGGGATTCAACACAACACTGATCTTTGGTTAAAATCCAGCAACTGCTTCAGTCACATTGTCACGTTCTCGTTCCTTCAAAAGTTAGAGCGGATCGACACGTTTGGCTCTCGTTCTCACGACTTTCCTCCCCGTTTCTTCTCTCTTTTGCCCGCAACAGTTTTAAACGCGTCCGCTGCCCGCGCGGTCCGAAGGCCAGGATGCAGATGCAGATTGCATGTGAAAAGAGCTGTGCGCGCTGCGTTCGCTTATCAGGCGGGACGCCTTTTGCAAGGTTAGGCGCGATAGAGCTTCCCCGCGCGGCCTGGAAGCAAACATTTTCGCACCAAACGGATTGTCGCGCCCGCTATCGCGCCCTTAATGCAGGAACTAGAGCTCATGAGGTGCTTGTGAGGTGGCGTCAGGCCTTGCAGATAGACGGACCCGATAACTGTGAAATCGCGAGCCGCGCGCCGCGTATCGTTTCGCTCGTCTGATAACCTGCCCAAGGATACAGGAAGCCTATCACTCTAATGCTACTGCTGTTCCCCTGCAGAAGTAGTGTTGCTACGTGGCCAGATCAGAGGGCTTACCGTCAGCACAGAAACCTGTAAGGAATCAAGTCGAACCGATTAAGGGGTACGTCACGAATTGTTCACCGTTAAAATATTCCGTTGCATTTGTTTGATGTGGTGACAATTTTTTTTCATAGAAAATTTAGTAGAGAATTTTTCGTGCCAGAGGGGGAAAGTCAGCCAGTTTTCATTGGTCTCCAATGTAGATTCGATGTAATGTGTTCAAGAGCAGGTCTGCTTTTGCGCGAACTTCTTGAAGGTGCCGCCAGCACTTGATAAGAACTGTCTTTAAGAGGTTCCCCGTTCATTACTTTTAAGGATGGTGCTAAACTTCACGGCACGAAGTAATCCTTCCCGCGGTGACGTCAAACCGTACAACTGGATCGCTCAGCCGATACATCTGGCGGGCCCCGAAGGACGTTTCTATCCGTCTAGAAGCAGGGGTCGGCGCCGAGCGATAGACGATAGACGACTCCCCATAGGAGACAACTGTGAAAGCGGGGAAATAAGGGAGAATAAAATAAAACCGTCCGCTTTTGGGATGAGGAATCAGCCAGCGCGTGGACTGACGCTCGGTGCTGCTCTAGGCGGTTCCACACCCACGTCAGCGATTCGGTCTCCGAAACTTGGTAAAATCAAGCGGAGCCGTCTGGGGCGGTAACCGCGGTGCCGGCCGGGGCAACTGCGGGGGTCTCGACGGATAATTTATGCACGTTTCCTGACCGTCATTTGGGGCCGCCTCCCTTTCGGACGGTGGGACCCCGGGGGCGGGGGCAGGGGCGGGAAGGGGGAGGGTAAAGGGGGGGGGGGCTGCCCTTGATCCCATTGCCGCGCGGGTGTACACGATGGTGGCGGCGGCCGAGGTTTTTGGCGCGAAAGTGTCTTTTCGTCGGTGGTGAGCGTAGTGGGTGAACGAGAGAGAGAGAGAGAGAGAGAGAGAGAGACAGGGTGAAGAGGGAGGGGGAGGGTCAAGTAGTCAGACACACACACACACACGCGTGCTGACATCCGACAAACGGCAGCCACCACCACTAGAGGGCGCCCCGCGAGGCGCCCCCCCCCCCCCCCACGGCGCACATCGCAAGGCGCTGCTCGAAAATTTTTTTGGCGCCAAAATAGAGTTGGGCGCAGCAAGGGGGAGTGGCGTGGGGGGGGGGGGGGGGGCGGTGGTGGTGGTGGTGGTGGTGGTGATGGTGGTGGTGGTGGTGGTGGTGGCCGCACACGGGCCGGGAGAGAGGCAAGGCCGAGGCGTGCATTTGCAGACGGGTCTCGGTGTGTGTGCGGCGCGTCGGAGCCTTCGGTTTGGAGGCGCCACGCCGCCGCCGCCGCCGCCGCCGCTATGAGAAATTAAGCCGAGCACGTGGGCGGGCGCACAATGTTGGCGGCGCGCTCTCTGGCGGTGGTCGGGCCGCCGCACCGTCAACACGCTCAATCCCACGGCGATCACGGCCGGTTTGTTTTCGCGTCTGCGTGCGGCTAGATTCGGCCCCCCTTCATTCCCCCGCTCCTCTCTCTCTCTCTCTCTCTCTCTCTCTCTCTCTCTCTCTCTCTCTCTCTCGCTCAATCTCTCCCCTCCTCTGCTGCCAGTTCGGCCGTTGTCCTTGTGAGTCACACATGAGGAAGCTATAGCGGCGCCGGCGCTGCGGTTGTTGTAGCGGCGCGGAGGAGTCGAGTGTGGCTGCCGCTACTACCGCCGCAACAACAGCCGCCGCCGCCGCCACCGCCGCCGCCGCCGCCGCGCCGCGGAGCCGCGCAGCGCGAAGGTCGCTTTCCATGTTCAAGTTGGCTAAACTGCCGCCCGCAGGCCCCGCAGGCCCCGCAGGCCCCGCAGGCCCCGCAGGCTGCCGGCGCCCCAGGTCGGCCAACACTGCCGCAGACCCGCGGCACTGCTCCCCCCAAAAGGGCACTGTCAATGAGTAATCACATTGGGAGCAACACGCTCAACGCCTCCGGCTGCGTAGTTGCGATCCTGCTCGGTGAGATCGTAACGGTATCGTTCAGGACGGTTAGAAGTGCGACGCTCTTTGGAATCGTAGCACCAGCCTGTCAGGTGAATGGCGTTCCGTTCGAGACAACGCCACGGAGAATGGAGTTTGATTTTGTCGTCTGGTTTGAGTTTGTTTTGGTGGCAGCTGCCTCCTGACCTAGGGTGATAGGGCCGGGCGCTGCCTAGGCCCGCCCCCCCCCCCCCCCCCCCCCCAGGCCTAGGCCTGTCGGCGGACACACTTGACAGATTGCACAGGCGATAGGCCAGCGGATGGCGGCGCGGCGAGGCGCCAAGCAGAGACGCCACCGGCTGTTTGACGCCCGTCTGGCACCCGCGCCGCCGCGACGCGCATATTGGATCCGTCAAGTATTTTAACGGTTTCTCACATTTTGTCGCCGCCGCGTCTCACCACGGCTGCGGGGTACTTGTTTGGTCAGCGATGGTTTTAACAAGGACCGCTTAAAAAATTAAAATACAGAATCTGAGACGTGACTGAACCGAGACTTTGAAAATGGGGCCATGTTCACCCTGCAATGTGAAAGTAACGTTCGACTCCTCAATACCGCCTCACAGGTCACGCCTAAAACGTGGGACCTTTCCGGCTTCCGCCCTCAGCGGTGCCCATCAAACCTTTGCCACCACCACATTGGACTATTCGCAATGTCTCTCGACGAACGGAACAAGGTACACAACACCGGCCATCAGGTTATCTTTTGAGGTTATGATTACGGGAGAGGTGCATCGGAGATCGAAAAGAAAAATGGAGCTCCGCTCGTCAGTGGCGGCTGAGTGATGGGTGCGTTAACAGTTAACACGGCGGCGCGCCACAGATGCAGCACGTGGCTCACACCAGCATGTTGCCGGGAAGGTCGTCGCGCCGCGGACTGCCTAGTTGGTATGCCTGCGTCCAAGCTGCGTCCCTGATGCACACTTGACGCCTCTTTGTTCGGCCCGGTTCAGGCGCGGGCCGCGCGCCAAGATACGGCGCCCCGAAGGGGTGGCACGCTTCCGGAACCGAAAAGTGATAGCCCATTCATATATTTCGAAACGCAGCGGTCTGAAAACGGTGGCAAGCCGAGGGGGAGCGGCTAAAGTGAGGCCCCCAGCCAGCTCTCACCCAAAGCAGTCCATTTTTACCAATTGACATTAAAGGACAAGCTTATACCGTTATCCTCGTCCTGGCTGAGTCAGCAATTGCATTATTAAAATTTGCCACTGCGAAACAGAGAACTTAGAAGTAAGCATTTACCGCGAGAGAAAATTTACTCTTCTCGCCTGCTCATGGGAACAGATCCGAGAGTTTCCAGCTGAATCTGAAGAAGCTGAGTATTTTTCGAGCCTAGTGTACAGAAGAGTGTCGGGTAGTGTACTGCTCGGACTGTACGCTCGCCAGCCTCGACTCACCCCGCGGCGGCCGCCCAAGTGTGCGTTTTTGTGTGTCACTTCCCCCCCCCCCCCCGGCGCTTAAAAACAGTCGCCACCGTCAATTTCGCGACGGCCGAAGTTTTATGCTTCGGGTCCTCCTCGACTGGGCGCCGCCGCCGGCGGCGGCCGGCTTGGCGTGAGACATTGTAAATACGGAAGGCCGCGCGCTGATCGGGGCTAACGGTTCGCTTTTCAGCGCACTCTGGCAGGAAACCCCCCGCGGAATTGACCCGGTTACTCCGTCGGCGCGGGGGCGGTATGGTGTCGCCCTCGGTTCGCATTCCTGCTGTAGAGCAAACTCGATGATCAGGCCAGACGCAACAAAAAAAAAATAAAAAGAGGCGTGGGAGAAGTGTCGGTGGCTGTGCTTCACGATGATACGATAGGTAGGTGCCTTTGTCTACCGTGGGCTGAGCTTGTATTCCAGTCGCTGCAGCCATGCCTCCGAGGGCGGATACAGAGCACGCAGATTCTCCGGCGCCTCTGTGCTGCATATCTCCGCGCATTGTGGAGGGGGCCCCGAGGAGGCCCCCGCATTTATGACTGTTTTGACACGGCAGGGTCTCATCTCTGGCTGCTGGGCCGCGGGCCAAAGTCTGAGGCGTCGGCCCTCGTACCAGCGCGCAGCATAGCGCCCCACGGCCTTGAACCAGATGAATAAATCAATCATCTAGCAGCCTTGGGGGGCGGCAGGACAACCCCCTTGCTGTGACAAGCGGATAGCTAACTAGGCTAACTAGAAAGGGATATACGGCCAGGGCAGAATGATACTAGATCATGGCAATACAAGTGTGTGGTGGGAGCTATTTTCAAATCTTGTTGCTGAAAATTGGATACTTAAGTCTAGGATTTCACTAGGACGACCGAGCAAGTAGGAGATTAGGTCGAAGTCACCTGTTCTGGCATTCGTCCGAAGGGGTGAAATGACGTCATTTTCGAAATCCTGTAGCTAACGTACGTAAAATTGAATGGAATGGGAACTTCTGGAATGTTGACTCCCGGTATAATCACCAATAAAGAGAGGCTCCGCCGGTCTGGACTAAAGCTCCCGTCTAGCGTTGTTTATTGACGGTATACCTTTATCCTGCTGGCCTTATTCCGTAATCCTGATAGTCGGATCAGTGCCGCACGCAGGTAGACACAACTGTCTCCCCCCGCTGGCTGCCCTCCCCTGGCGCCGCGTCATACGCGCCGTGACGCAAGCAGTAGGAAGTCATCGGTGGTCGACATGACGTCACGGTGGGGGCCGTATGACAGAGAGGTGTGCGGGCCGGGGTGGGGTGGCTCAGGGGGAGCGAGAGAGAGAGCGGCAGAGTGATGTTGGAAAGCACACCGCTTTCCTCCCGGCCATCTCGTTAGTGGAGCCCCCGTTCGTGCCGCGCGATTACGTGGTTCTCACGGAAGACCCCGCGGCGCGGACAGCATACTGTTATCACAAGGTCTGTGCCACTGCATTGCGTTCACCTTGGTCACGTGACCGCAGCACGTGACTACCAAACATCGCACGTCTGCATGGGGTGAGTTGGAGGCAGTCGAATCACCCTGGGCAGAGGACCGCATGCAGTTAGCGAACTGACAATCTTTCTGAAGCCTGATCCACCAGCCAAGCTCGGTGACGGACACCCGTTGCCTCATCCTGGTCACAGAAGCACCACCGTGTCTGCCTGAGGGCGCTTCCCCACCTGCCCTAGAAATGGAAAGGGCAGCCCACCTGTCACCTCTAACGGCACGGGACGATTTACTCCCCCCTATTTTCATGCGCTCTGGCCGTTCATCTCGGTTCCTGCGAAGGCGCTGACGTTCGTCGGCGCGGCTCGGCTCGCCATGCGATACGCGGTTGAAGGCTGAGCACTGCACCGAGTGCATCGGCGTTATCTCCCCAGATACAGCCCGGTACAGCCCCCGCCAGTCTCAATCCCCCCGCCTCCACCTGCCACATCTGTGAGGTTGTCCGGGCAGTCCTTGACGCACATTATAGTCGACACCATAAACAGAATCGACGGGCGCGTTCTTAACGGCGGCAGAACCATCAACAAGCATCTAACGCCTGCCTCCAGCGGCAGAAGCGTGCTAGCAACAAAACGTTAACAACAACAGGATCGGCAACAACAGTTGTTGACGTAATGCCCTGCGTGCACGGCACGCACCCTCGCTGCCTCCTAAATAGTAGTTGAAGTGCTGCGCTGCAAGCCAGTCTTGCCAACGTCTTCCGGGTGACGCGACGGCCGCCGGCCTCCTCTAGCCTTCGCCGCGTCGGACAAGGCGCTGGCTCTGCCGTGTTCGGCCATGTTTCCGACATGTTTTTGTCTCTCCGACGTCGTGTACCGGTTGACATTGTCGTCGCTTGGCACCGATCGCGCATACCGCTGGGAGCCTCTAACCTCTTGACGCGAATAAAAAAAAAACACGCACACGAAAATTCCGGTTTATTCAAAACTGGGTGTCCAACAGACCCAGAAACAGTGACCCGATTTTTCATACCGCGTGATAAGATACGCCGTTTATGACGGCAGCCTTCGTACAAAAGGGGCTGCTGGCAGTTGTGCGTTCCCGCGCAGAGTTTTTGACCCCTGCAACGAGGCGCCAAGGCCGCGACGCGCGGCGGTACAGTGCGCAGACGCGTTCACATTTCGCGCCGCGGCGAGCCGCTCCTGGCAGGGCTGCCACCACCGCCGCCCCGCGGCATCACCTGTCCCACGAAGCAAAGAGTCTCCTACGGCCCCCCGCCGCCCGCTGCCACCGTTCGGGTGCGGCGGCGGCGAAAACCGACAGTTGTGTAGTTCTTTGTCGGTGTTACCTGCTCGCCGCAGTAAAAAAAGGAAGAAAAACAACACGAAATTGAAATAAAAAAAAAACACACGCGAGGTTGTAGTGCGTGCGGGAGAGCTCAAGGACCTTCACGGCCTGCACGCAGTCAGGTGTCGAGGCCCGTTCGTTTGTCGAGGAGGTACATATTTCTGAACCTGGCGACGATGGCGTCTCGCACGGGACGTGTGTTCTCCTGGGGTTAGGTTAGCCGTTATTGTGATGTCAGTTCTCACCTCTGGGCTGATATCCTTGAAAACTCTACAAACCCTTAAAAGCTAGAAAAACTATATTTTTTCAGTGTTGTTTTTTTTTCTGCGCGGGAGTGCGTCGTTCACATTTCCCGCGTCACGCGACGTAACGGCTTCCCCAGCAGACGACATAGCAGACGACGCTGTATTACTTTCTCGTCACGTGAGAGGGCAGTGCGTCGACAGCATCCAATCAAAGGGACACGGCCATTTCCGCTAGTTTATAGATCGCCGCGGCAGCCGCGAGTGATGCCATTGAGAAATATACTTTATTAAACACTGCAACAAATATTGGTTGTTCGTCAAATTTTTCCCATCGTTTTTTTAATAATCCAAAGTATTTTTGGTACTTTCGGAAATTTAGAAAAACGTTTAGAAAAATCACGAATAATCCGTGCTGAAAATTTTCCCATCAATTGGTTGTTGTTTTAAAAAAAATGTTTAAGTATACTGACAGGAAAAATTTGTGCTGTTTCAGACCGGACGGCTGACGGGCACGGGCTGGCGGAGAATTCAAAGGTAAGGTGCAACTCCCCTCGAAAGTCTCAACTGAGCGAGATTACTATTCTTATTCGTGCTGTCAACAAATTTTCTGCGGGGAAATTCAACGACAGTGGACACGGCGGGCGTAGAAAGATGGCATCACGATCGTTCTGCGAAATGATTCATTGGCCTTCCGGCCCTATGAATGGCGAACATGTCGCTAATCCGTCGATCGTCGCGGTGCGGGCCGCTGGCCGCGCTGACTGCGCTCGCTCCCGTGTGGGGGTCCCCGGGGGGGTTCCTGGAGCCCCCGGGACGCGTCCGGGATGCCAGGGGCGGAGTCGTGACAGAGACGCCATCAGATACGCGGTCGCCAGCGGAACCAATTAAAACTCGGGTAACAAAACTGTTTCGAAGGATGCGTGTGCGAGAGGGCTGTATGGTCGTTCCGACATCGTCTGGCAGAAATCAATCTAAAGTCTGGTTGCAAAAACTCGGAGCGTTTTCCGGATGACATTTGTTACATAGCCTCCTCAAAAATTGACTTTCTTTAATTTTACCTTTTATGTTTGAAAGCTCACCCGAAGCGTTGATGGGGGACGCACTTTATTTTCCCTTTCCCCCACATGCAGCGCCCCACTCCCGAAATGTGCGCGGTCGTGAGCGAGGCGTCCATGTGACCTCGCCCGGCAGCCCCGCTGGGCGATTAGTGAGGGTGGTTTGGTTAAGCGCAGCCTACATGCTACAGCCTCGGCAGGGCGGGCGCCGGCCCGGGGCCGCTGAAGGGAATCGCACAGAAAGTGGGGCAGCGCGTCCAGTCAAGCGGCGCGGCCCTGCGGGACGCCCTGGACCACGGAGACACTCCAGGCACCGCAAAAAAAAAGAATAAAGATGAAAAACGGAAGGGAGGGAAACGAGTTGAGCAGATCCAAGTTGACAACGATGGAATGCGAAGTAATAAACGGCAGCCCCGTGTGGACGACAGTCAGTTTTCCTTATTATGAAATAGAATAGTTGTCTTTTCGCTTTTATTACTTTTTCACAAAATTGCCAGACTATTTTCAATGATCATCGAAGATAAATTTGCGACTCACAAAAAACGCTTTATTAATTTTTTTCTGAAGTAACAGCATAACTGCAAGTATCTGCCGAATTTCCCTCAAAATCTTGCTGCTCTCGTCACAGGGGGCGTTTTGTTGATCGTAACAATTGTTAAACACGGCTTGCCGACGCGCGGCGTATTGTTCGCTGAAAACAATCCCTCCCGGGTCTCTGCCGGGTCCCTGCCGGGTCTCTGCCGGGTCCTGCCGGGTCCTGCCGCAGCCGTCCTGTTGGCACGGTAAACTGCGTCGCACGGACCGCGCCGTCCTTGGGATTCGCTGCCGTTGCCGCGTCCCTGAGGGGGCCCGGCCGGCCGAAACAGAGCCGCGGCGGTAGCCGAGCCCATCCGGAAGAGACCCGGCCCCGGCCCCGCCGCGGCCGCGGAGGCGAGCAGGAAGCCGGAATTTATGTCCTTCCAGGTGATAGCGCAAGGATGAATAGATATGGGCTAGTTTTGGCTCTCCGCTCCGCCGCGCGCTCGCATGAAAAAAAAAAAACCCGCAGAGGGCCGCGTCCTCGTCGACATTTTTTTTTCTAACAGACTGCGTCTTCGTGGCCGGCCGCGGATACCTCAAAGCGCTGACCTGCGCGGGTTCAAATCCCGAGCGCCGCGGGTTCCCTCGACTTTCTCCGTTCCGGAGCGCCTGCCAAGTGGAGGGTAGGCAGTCCCGCCGCGCGCCGCTGTCCACCCGCCCGCCAGGATTGCCTACCCGTCAGGGGCTCTCGACGGACAGAAATAAGCGCGTCGCTTGTGTATTATACGCTTTGACGTAATTTTTTTTCCCCCGTGCGCCGCGGCGGCTCCAGGAGGAACTATTTGAGATAGGTCGGGACGATGACAGGATAGCGGGGACGGTGCAGTAGAGAGAGAGAGAGAGAGAACTAGGAAGTGCATCGCGCAGCAACAAGTGGTGGTGGGGGTAGCAACAGCCTTGGTGGACGCCGCGCTCCGCGCCGCGCCACGTTCCGCCTCCCACTCCCGGACCGGCGGGCTGCCTCAGACACTCGCAACTCCCGGCCCCATGGCCTGCTCTTACGGTGCCCTCTTCGCGAACGGCCACCGATATTCTCCATATTTATCCTTCTTCTCTCTGTCTCTCCCCCCCCCCTCTCTCTCTCTCTCTCTCTCTCTCTCTCTCTCTCTCTCGGCGCCCGGCTCTTCATCCCTTTCCTTCCTAATAGAGAGGGGGCTTGCCTCTCCCCCTCTCTATCTCTAGCGCGCAGGGCCCCAACCTGCCGATGGCGTTTACGGCTCAAGCAAAACTTACGTAAAAGACCCGTCCGTCGTTGCGTAAGAATTTGAGGGTTTCTGATCAAAGGCGGAGGGAACGGAGGAGGGAGGGAGAGAGAGAGAGAGAGAGAGAGGGAGAGAGAGAGAGAGAGAGAGAGAGAGAGAGAGAGAGACGCAGTGATCACCTCTGGCCAATGATTCACTGCCCCGGTGGGGTCTTCTCTCCTATCCTCTGGATCACTGGTGTGGGAGAATTTACTTCGTAAGCAGATGCCTCTCTAGCGCCAGATGCACCTGCGCTTAACAGCCATTAGCGTAGCTTCAGGCAGCTTTCGCCTCGCTCGATGTAACACCCCGCTTAATGACACTCCCTCATTACCGTGCTTACATTCTTCCTCAACACTTTCATCCAACGCTCTTCACCATGAAACCTCTGCTTCATGAAACACCCTAACGTTCGCTTACACCCCGCTTAATGCCCCCTCACACCTGAGCGCCGCTTTGCGCGCCGCTTTTGCGTCCCGCTTACATCCGCTTGGAGCGCCGCTGCTCGCCTCCGCTCGGCACCACACTCCTCACCTTGGTTGACGCTCTGCTCCGCGCCAGCTGTTGCCGCCTGCGTTGACCCCGCATGGATTCTGCCCCCACAGCAGCAGCAGCAGCAGCAGCAGCTACAGCGCCCCCTGACCCCCGCCGCACAACCGCCCTGCGTGTGTCCAGCTACCCGTCGCGCGGCCGTCGGCCCGCAGCACAGTTATTTTGAGACGGCCGCCCAAGGCCGCCCCGCCAGTTATTGCTATACACATTCGAGTACAGTACCGTCCTCACGCAAAAGTCGGAACGCGCAAAGCTTGTCGCGGGGCTCAGTCCAGAGGCCAAGGCTCGCAGCGGCCGGGTAACGCACGGCCTGAGCTCTGCCTTGTGCAGCGCGCCCGCCGGCACGCCCCGCTTACATCCCACTTGAGGTGTGGCGGTGTAAGTGATCGAGTTACACTCTTGTACGAGGCACCTTACAAAGGAATGTTCACAGGCGAGAATTCGCGCTGTTAAAGAAAAAGGAAGAGTTTTATCACTTTTTTTCGAACTTTTGTTGACTTTCGAACAAAGTCAAAGGTTTGTCAGCCCTAAAAAGCTGCACTTTCAGGGAAAGCCGGGCACATTCACGAGAACTGACGACACCCACGACCGACCACCGAATCGGATGACGGCTCGCGTCGCACCTGTTCGTCCGCCGCGGCGAACACAAACGAGAACCACCCTACGGAAGCTCGACAGCCACGATTTACTCACTTCCTCCTGGCTGTCATCGCTCACGACCCGCCGAGACTGTGAGGTTGTCCCTCACGAACCGTCAGGCAAGGCACGCTTCATTTGTCGCGCAGCACCTCTCCACTCCCGACAGAGTCTTGCCAGAGTACGAGTTTGCGGCAGAAAATGCTGTACTCTGACACGGCGCCTGCCAGGTAGGCACCCGCGGATGTCGGGCGCACGCGTGCTGGGCGGGGTGGCCTACCCGCACGGGCGCTCCGCCGCGTCAAGTGGGAGAGATAAGGGCGCCCTACAGCTGCGCACGGACCTGCCTCCTGGCGCCGCTTACCGAGCGTTAAAACGGGTCAAAACCCAACGCCCCGCTGAAACCACCCCTGCATTCCCCGCCGAGTGTCAAGTCCATCCCCGCACGATTTTTCGCGGGCCAACTTCCCATACCAGCTTGCCTAGTCCCGGCGCTGCCTGCGCCTAACTTCCAGCCCCGCCTCAGGAGGATCGCTGTGTCCGCGGCCGGAGCTAGCGGGCGCTGGCGGGCGCTAGCCCGGACCGCCTCGCCGTGCCGCGGAGCCCGCGGGGTCGGTGGCCGTAGAGGAGGGGGCAGAGGAGCGGGAGGAGGAGGAGGAGGAGGAGGAGGAGGAGGAGGAGGAGGAGGAGGAGGAGGAGGAGGAGGAGGCAGCTTGCACTTTTCGCTATCGTGCAGCAGCGCGGCCGCTCGGCGTGCCGGCCAGTGACTCGCGGAGGGAGGGGATCGGCTTAAGGACTTTCTCCCTGCAACTCTGCAAGTGAAAGTGGCGAGGTGGATAGGTCCCTTCTCCCTCCAGCCGGCTGGCTGCGCTAGCCGCGCCGGCCGCGGTGCACCGGGCGTCGACCCCGCGGCCAGGCGGCGCCGGCGGCTCCGTCAGCGGCGCGCCACGGCTGTTCCCAGCGCGGTTAATCAAAGTTTAGTTTGTTGCCGAGGTGTCGCCCAGCCTAGACAACGGGCAGGATCCTCATAGAGGACCTTCAGCAAAACGTTTGGAACACGGTATTTTCAACAGTTCATAATTAATCAATGAAAAGTGTTGGAATTGCACATAATTAGCCTCTCATTGTAACTCCGAAAATTATAAAATGTCTAACAACAGTCCCTTGACCACAGCGGCAGGCAAATTTCTGGCGACAGTGAGTAGGGGAAAACATATTCGATTTATACTGCGAGGAAAAAAAAATACAATGAAAAGAAAAGGTTTCATTTCGGTGATGAAAGAATATGATGCCTCCGGCCCCCTCTCCCCTCTCTATAACCTCGCGGCAGTAACCCAGGAAAACCCCGGCAGAAATGTGCGCACCACACACTGCAGACTCCGGTCCAGCCAAGGTCCGCGACGAGATCAAGGCGAACCACTCCCATTCCTTTTGCATGCGCCGTACCGACGAAATTCGGGACGGGGAGGGAGAGAGAGAGAGAGAGACAGAGAGAGGGAATGGAGGTGAGGCAGTCGCGCGTGGCACGAAGCACTCGCAAAGTGACAGCATTTATCTTCGCACGGTCTCAAGACATCTTTTTGACCTCTTCTTCATGAAACTCAAAAAAAATTTGTTGCGATGTGCCCACTTCTCGTATCATTTTTCCACCCCGTTGATCGCGTTTATCATAGTATCGGAACGTTTAATGTCGGCGCGTGTGCCGGGTGGCCGGCCATCGCTCAGCCGTGCCCTGCCCGCTGTCTGTCTGTCTGTCTGTCTGTCTGTCTGTCTGTCTGTCTGTCTGTCTCTCTCTCTCTCTCTCTCTCCATTCTCTTCCGTGTGCTCTACGGCGGACTCCAGCAAATACGTCACGCAGCCCCGACTGACGCCCTACGGGCAGCGCCGGGCACAAAGGTCACTCTTGCCTATTGTGCTGCGCGCCAATTTAGAGAAAAACTCCCCGGAACAGCGAGTTATGCTGACGCGGGTTCGAATGCCGCGATATTCACCCGCGATCTCGCCCCGCCGTAGCAAGATCGTAGACCGCGAAGAGTGGAAGAGAAGAATGCGCGTTTGGTTTTATATTTTCTCAAGGCGACTCTTGGAAGGCGGCGATAGTTTGACGCCTTTCGTGTCTGCCAAGTGAGCGAGCCCGCTTCCGCAGTGCGGCCCGGGTTCGAGCCCCGACGGGGCCGTTTGCAGCGAGCGCATACCTTCTCGGGTGACTGCGCCAGTCTGCCTGCTAGATATGCAGCGCTGTCTCCGTCGCACTTGTACGGTGCTCCATAAGCTAGAGAGAGAGAGAGTGTTCGGAATCTATCTGGTGCATGCATTCCCGGCGGTGTGCGCTCTACAGCATGTAAGGCAGAATGCCTGCCGGAGAGCTCTCCCCGCCCCAGCTGCTGCAGCCGAGCATGCGCTTCTCTGATTCGCCCGCAGAACCGCTAACGAGACCAACCGTGGATAAAACTATGAAAATCTTAAGTCCCTTATGCGTTAGCACTCATTCCATGGCAGCAATCTTTTAAATAATTTAAAAAAAAATTGCTCCGCCAAAACGTCTGCGAAAAAGGATGCTGAGCCACCTTCTTGAGAGAAGAGCACCGTCGCCTTGCACTGTGTGTGACGTTGACGTTACTGATACAAAAAAATGGTCCTTAATGCAACAAGTTGAGCTCGCAAAAAAAATGTGGTTCGCGTTTCAGCCCAGTGTTGGTTCAATGCGTGAAATCCTTTGCACTTACCACTGTCCGTGCACCACTTTTTTTTTTTATCGTTTACCACAAACAGTTTTTCCTATATATATATTTTTTTAAAAAGGTAAGGGAAAATAAAAAGTGTAGGTGAATAGCCCGCGGAGCTGTATGTACAGGAAGCAGCGCTGGAGCGGGGCTGGAGCAGCGCTGGAGCGGGGCTGGAGCCTGCAGGGTGCATCGACCTGGTGCAGCAGCGCTGCAGCGCCCGCCTGCCCCCACCACGGCGGGCACCCAGCGGTAACCAGCGGTACCGGCCGCCGGCACACGCCGGTACCCGCCGGTACCCGGCTCACTCAGTCACTGGATTCCGGTCACTTTGCGGATAGGAGCACACGGTGCATTGCATAAGCCATCCCCCCCGCGGACCCCCGCGGACTCCAGCGTACCCTCCGGGTATGAAGCTATCCATTAAACCGCTCTGCCTGCAGCCCCGGTCAGCACCGCGCGGGACGTCCCGCAGGCCCCGGACCTCCCGGAGGCCCCGGAGGCCCCGGCGGCCCGGAGCTGGTTCTGCATCTATCGCTGCCACTTTAGACGCCCTTCCGGGACGAGGCGGCTCTGGGCTCCGCCGTGCAGAACTCGCTGCCAAGAAGTGCCTTCCAGATGAAATCGCGCGGAAAAAAAATCCACACAAACAAAAAGCACTTTCCTTCTACCGGCGTTATGTAGGAAAACCAAAACCCAGCAAAATAGTGCGTTGGTGGTGCCAGCCACACGAGACGCGAGCAGCGGCAAAACTGCATCGACAGTGGCGCCGAATTATTGTGTGAGCGAAAGCGTTTTCTTCGCCCGAAAGAGGAGGGCGGTCGGGGCGGAAAGATCGACCGGGGGCGAGTGGAAGATAGAGAGAGGAAGGGCCTGGCTGAGGGATCGCGAGGACAAGAGAGAGAGAGAGGAGAGAAGAAAGAGAGAGAGAGAGAGAGAGAGAGAGAGGAGAGAGAAGAGAGAGAGAGAGAGAGATGTTCGCCAACACTACTCATCCTCTTCCCCGGTCCAAACACTTTTTCGGCGGCGCGGAGGTGAGAGCTAAGCTCGGACAGAGTCACGACAACAGGTGAGAGTGGAGTGGCCAGCCTGCGCCAGCCTGCACTGCTGCCACTACTCCGCCAGGCGAGACGCCGCCGCCGCGCCGCCGGCGGCTGCCAACGTCGCGGCGACAACCTGGCCGTGGCGCCAGACGTCTTTTTGAAGCACACGTTTCGTCGGAGGCGAGGTGTGTTTAACGTGCGCGTGCATCTCGGGATCAAGAGTGCCTGTACGCTGAACTGGACTCTGTTCTGCGTTTCCGCTTAGCATATGTCTCTCAGCCTGGGCCGCAATTAGCTCGTTTCGCGAAAATGAGCTCGAAAAGCTGCCTCCATCGCGGCCGACCGACCGGGACCTTCGTTTTCAAAAATGATGACAACCTTGGGCCGCGCGCGTTCTCCACCTCGTCCAGCAGCAGCAGCAGCAGCGCAGCAAACTTTCGCGAAATAATAACTCGAGATCCGCCGTCGGCGCGCGACGCTACGGATTCTCCTGCCTCCTTCGCCACAAAATTATTGGAAGGATTCCTCTGTATAATCAGCATCGGCTTTGAGTGGGGAAGGCGGGGAAAAAATTGAGCTGTTTTGCGCGTGAAAAACGGTCCGCGAGTACGGGGGAGCGGAACGGTGGTCCAGCGACGGGCGACGGCCGGCGGACTTTCACCCTCAGCCGGCCACCGGCCAGGAAATGTTTTGTTTTGAAGCATCATCAAATTGTGGCTGTTCCGTCGCCGTTCTCCCTCGTTGTCTGAAACGCTGCAAGAAAACGTTCCGCGCGCTCCCTCAGCAGAGTTTATTTTTACAAATTTACTTATACTTTTTTTTTAAAAAAAAGCGACAACGCACACAATTTTATTTCTAACCGAGTTCCTCCTCTCGTGCTTTGACAACGCTCTGCGTCGCTGAAGCAAGTAAGACGCAACAGGTAGAGCGCGGCTGGAGCGCCGGGCACTCTCTGCAGCCTCTCTACTCGCCTCTCTAGGATTGGCGGCCGCAGCCGCGGCCTCTATTCCTCCCGCGCCGTGCTCCCTCTTGTTTTGGCGGCAGGGACCATATGCTCCACCGGAAGGTGGCCGCGGCTCCGTCTGCTGTTGCGGCGGCGTGGGGGGGGGGGGGGGGGGGCACGGTGTGACCTCTAGGGGGCCCCCGCCACGCGCCGCCACGCGCCGCCACGCGCCGCCACGCCAGGCCCAGTAACATTGACCCACTCCCGGGCCCCGCGTGACGTAACGCTGTACGCAGACCTCCCCCCTCTCTCTGTCTGTCTCTCTCTCTGCCGGCCGGGCCCGCGCAGCCGGCGGCGGGAGGGGGCGGTGACGTCACGCTCCAGAGGAGCCGGCACAGACCGCCCCCCCCCCCCCCCTCCGCGCCGGAGAGCGAACTTTCGTTCGTGGCCTCAGGGAAGGCTGCTGCCTGCCGTGATGATCGAAATCGGCGGTGTCGTCTGCTTGCGTCGTCTGCTGTGCGTCGTCTGCTCCAAGGCAGCGCGGCAACGCGGGGGAACGCCAAGGAGCGATATCCCTCTAGTCTCTGCTTAACTACAGAAAAATTAGCACTTATTCAGACCGCCGTGCACTCTTTGAACGACAGTGCAAATTCAGTGAAACGACAGTCACGTGACTGTACAGTCCGAGCGAATTTAAATTTCAACTGTAGTTCCCGCCGCACAGATCCTTCTGCACGGCGGGAGCGTTTTATTTCAGCGGACGGGAGAGCCATGTCAGACAGTGACGAGGTGGGAACGCGAGGCTCCGACCGTCGTTTTCTACGAGGGTGGTAACGCCGCCAGGGTGATTTTCCTGCTTAACCTCGTCTCTTTTTGCTCTCTCTCTCTCTCTCTCTCTCTCTCTCTTGCTCTGTCGTGCAACCGGCGCGCCACGCCGCGCCGCCGCAGCCTTTTGACCCTGACTTCAGTACTCTGTCTTGGTCAGGCAGGCGGCGCGCGAACCTTCATTCCGTCTACACTCTCAGATAAAAAAAAAAAAAAGGACATGCCCATACGTGCAAAGTGAAACTGCGCGCCAAATTTACGAACAAATCCACACGTAAATTATGGACGGAAAAGCTATGAAATGTGTACTGTATAATATACAAAAATCTACAAATTCGTGAATCGCCTGCTAGTGTGTAGTCGGTGCCTGCGGTAGGGTGGCCGCCCCGTCCCGCTAGGGTGGCCGCCCCGCAGGCCGGCCTTGGGGACGCTCACGTGGCCGTCCCCTGCACCTCCGTTAGGAGCAAGCCGATCCGCCGCAGCGGAGCAAGCCAAGGCGGATGCGTTAGACGTGAGTTAGACACGAGTTAGACGCGAGTTAGCCTTAACCATCGCTAAGTTTGGCTCCGACGCACGGCAACCCACCCTGGCCTGGCGGGGCCGCCGTGCGCGGGCGCGGGTTCGACTCCCACCCGGTGAGCGCGTGCTCCGACCTCGCGGTCCAGGGTTCAACTCCCATCCGACCCAACATTTTTCTTTTCTTTTTCGTTTCCTTTTTCTTTTTCGGTGCGAGCACCACTGTCCCCCCCGCTCGTTAGCAACACTGTCTTCGTCCTTGCGGCCGATGTTAGCCACCGTTTACGTGTTCGGTTTATTGTGGATGCAGGCCAGAGACTCTGTCTGTGTGCGTGTGCGTGTGTGTGTGTCGGTGTTTGTGTGTGTCGGTGTTCCTGTGTGTGTGTGTGTGTGTGTGTGTGTGTGTGTGGCGGACGAGCCGCGGACGGCCGCGGTGTCTGCGTCATTTCGACTTTAGCGCATTTTCTCGCGCCCCGGGGCGGTGTCGAACGCGGCCGGCCCGCTGTGAGGGAGAGCAGAGAGCTTTTGAAAACATTCTCATCAGCGCCACGACAACGACCGGCAACTTAAACAAAATCTCGGTATTTATTTTTATTGCCGCTGCGTAAATTCGCTTTTCAGATGGCAAACCGAGCAGTTTCCCCCACATCGTAAATTTTTTTCCCCCACTTCTTTTCCCTTCTCAATTTTGTGTTTTTTTTTTTTTTTTTTGTGGAGCCAGCGGAGCCCTTCCCAGCGTCAACGAAGGGAGCCTTCTTTCCGTCAGGTCAAGCAAAACCGAAAATAACCGAAGCGGAGCGCCGTAAGGTTGGCTATTATGGAGTCACCCCCTCTGCCGTGTTCAAGGTTTACTATTGGTCGCCGAGCGTCGGCGAGCGCCGCGATGCCGCCCGACCCCCCCGAGCCCCCCCCCCCCCCCCCCCCCCCCCCCCTCCACGCCCACAGAAACGATAAACGGCCACTATTTCTGAACGCGTTCCGAAGATCTGGTCTTCAGTGTCACTCTGTCTCGCGCGCTGCACGGCGGCCTTGAGCCGCTGCAGAGACGAGAAATCTGCCGCTTCCTAACGGGAAACTGGCGGATTTTCGATCTTTTTTTTTTTTCGGCGGACGGAGTAGAGTACATCGAAAAGGAGTGTGTTGTTTTATTGCATAGGGATTTCTCATACTTCCCACGCTTTTGCTTTTCTTAACTAAGAATTCCTAATTCCGTTTTAGGTTCCCCTGGTGCTCGGTTACTCGTTGTTGTTAGGCGAAAAAAGAGAGGCAAAACAAAATTCTTAATAGTTTTTTTTATTGATGTGATTTCACCAAACAAAGGAATGACAGTTTGAAAAACACAGCAACGTTTTGCTGACTAACGTTTCATAAACATAGAAGCACATTGTAATTCGCACTAATAAAAGAGATCACAGAAAATTACTTATGAACTAGCGTCCAAAATTACAAACTAGAAAAAAAGAATGAGAAGGAATTGAAAACAAAATACACCTTACAGAGGATTTGTACAAAATTAAAATCGATAGAAAATCGAAATTTACACGAACTCTGTCTTCATCTGCGACGGCGTCAGGAGCTGGACGTAGACGACGTGCTCCCCTCGAACAAGGAGCTGTCCAACGTGTCGGAGGCACTCCTGCAAACACCGGGACACAGTTTTAGAAACAAACGCAAAGAGATTTCCTGGTGCTGTCCAATAACGGCACGCCAACGCCACTCCGTCCTCACCTGTCGCTTGCCGTGCGCCCTGTAGTACACCTTGGGCAGGGGCTGCCAGTCCGCCAGCGCTTCCCTCGTCCTCTTGCCGCGGCCCTTGGCCGCCAGCCGCGGCACCAGCTGCTCGGGGTCCGGGAGCCCGACGGTCGCGGTGACGGAGCGGACGGTGGCGGCGGCGGCGGCGGTCTCCCTCGTGGCCTCATCGGGGGCCTCGCGTTTCACGACGACGTCCGGCAGAAGCCCGGGGTCGACGACGGCGTCCTCAACGACATGTCCCCGGCCGCGGCCCCGGCCGGGCAGCCGCTCGCTCACGGCCAGGTCCGAGAGCTGGTCGGCCAGCGACGTCACCCGCGCGGGATCACCTAGAACACACGCAAGAAATAGTGAGATGCTGCGCCCCGGTTACGTTTCCCATCGACACATGAGAGCGAGAGAGACGACGAAAACTGAAACGGAATATCATTAATTAAACAGAGAGCGGAGCTGTTGACAGACACCGTGAACGGAGAGTACAAGACTAAAACAGAGATTTGGCAGGAACATAAAAGTAAAAATAATTGTGACATGATGTCTTCCTACTGACGGTCCCAAACGTCCAAAGAAAGTATTCAATTTTTCACACACGGAATTATCTCAAGTTCCTGATCGTAACTTAGCAGCTTTGAGATCACCACCTTCGCATCACACACGCAAAAAAAAAAAAAATACAGATGTGAGCGAAAACGGAGACAAAGCGAGGCGGCGTGCAGTGCAGTGCATGCGCCGCCGGCTAGGCATGGAAGGTCGGGCACTCACCCAGGAAGGCGAGTATAGACGCAGTGCAACGTGCAAGGCTGCAGCGAGGCTAGGCAAAGCCGCGGCGAGGCTGCTCGGACGCAGTGACGCCGAGTCCGTCTGTCCGCCTGTCCCTACTCCTGTCCGCTCGCCCGGCTCCCGTGTGCCGTCCTCATCACCCAGCCGGGATGCATCCATATATTCCGTGTAATTGAATACACCCCCCGACACCACCCACCCGCACGCACGCCAAAAGAAAAGTGAGGGGGGGGGGGGGGGGGGGGGGGTATTCGAACCCACGCACCACGGTACAGGGGGGGGGGGACGACAGCAAAAGTATAATGGCAAGAGCGAGCTCGCCGTTTCCGACAAATTAATGCTAGAGGTGGGCTCGCAATGCCAAGGAGAGGCCAGCCGGGGGAGGCGGCGCGGGCAGGACCCAGGCAGGACCCCGGCAGGACCCCCGCAAGGCCGGGCACCGTTAACGTGACGTCATCTCGCTCGCACGGCCACAGTGCAGCGCAGTGCAGGCCGGCGTTCGTTGTGATAATGATGGCTCGAAACCGCGGCAGCTCCAGAGAAAGGCTCTTTTTTTCTCAAGACTATTCACTGTTGAGCGTCTGTATCGCGGGCTCGGGAATGTCAAGATTACATCGGATTATCCCCGCATTACTGTGATAAAATACGCCGCTTTTGATATTCGGGCACACCTGTTCCCACCCGTTGAAGATTGCGACAAATTCCTAGCTAACTCATCTATTCAGTGACCATCCCCCCCTCTTCCCCGTCACTGGACAAACACTGTGGCCGGCGCCGCAGAGGCCGAGCATGGCATGCCGGCGGCACCGTGGCGTACCGCAACGCTGAGTCCTCATACCCATTTCCTACAGCGCGGTCCTTGGGAGGAGTCGCGTCCTTGACCACGCTGCTTCCGGCAGATCCCAGCCAGGCGTCGTGCAGTGTGAATGTATATGTGAGTGTGTGTGTGTGTGTGTGTGTGTTGTTTGCGTGACGCCAAATCCTAGATCGTGATTCAGGTATCCCATAGGCTTCAAATCAAGATTAACGAATGCCTAAGGCAAAAAAAAAGACTATTGATTTTATAAAAATATACGGGGAGGAATCCCGGTCTAAACTGAGAAAAAAAAGACCGCAAACAAGAAGCAAGGCAGTTTGGCTGCCGGCGCTCAAAACTTAATTCCCGGAAGTGCACCGTTACGCGTTACCCGCTGTTCCTGAGTATAAAAATTAGCCAAAGCAGAGACAATCGAACGTTAAACCATCGTTAAACGTAACCCGTTCGGCTCATGACAAATTAGCATCAATTAAGGCAGAATTATTGGTACTGAAAAGTTCAGCTCACCAGCGAGCCATGGACCCCGGCGGGGCTGTTCTAAACCGGAAGGGCAGGAAGGGAACAGAGGGAGGGAGGAAAAGTGGGGAGAGGGGGGGGGGGGGGGGTGACGCGGTGTTACCACCCACGGAGGCACGACTCCAACCGCCGCTGCAACGCGATGCAACGACTGCTGCAAAAGTGCAAGTGAAAGCGCCGCGCCGAGCCTGGCAGGCCGGTTCGTCTAGTTGGAAGCAAACCAAAGCCACTTGACTCGCGGCCTCAGTGGCTCGGAGGCGCGGGCCAGTTGCGTGGTTAGGTCCGCGTCCAGACTGCAAGCCCGGTCCAGGTAACTCTAGTTGTTGTTGTTGTTGTTGGTGAGGGCAAGAGTGGTCTAGCGGCGACCACTCTGCGAATGCCGCAGCGGTGCACTTCCTGCCCAGGTTCAGCTTCCCCCTCCCCACGACTATCTCTCTCTCTCTCTATCCCCTCCCTCTCCCTGCTATCCTCGTCGGCATTTGACTCTTGCACCTCCACTAAAATTTCCTTAACGGTACAACACAAATTTGACTGCGGAAAGGTGGCGAGAAAAATCCGCTCACGAGCAATGTTTCAACCCTACATTTTTCATTCTTTGTGTCCGACAGAATAAAAATGCTCGGCGACAAATAAAAGGCTTTTATTCTTATTGAAAATTAAATACGCATGAACGCCAACGAAGGGTTGATCAGGTTTGAGCCGGTCAAATGGACGTACACCCCGAAAGAAAATATTATTTCACATAATAATTATAATCTGAGTGGTTTTTCTAAATTACTACGTTTTGCACGAGCACCGGCACGAACAAACGGCCCGAATAATAAAAAAAAAAGACTCCAACTAAACTGCGACACTGCGAGCAGCAGCCGCGGCGCTGACGGATGCGCCACTTGTTTCTTTCTCTCTCTTTTTTGTTGCACAACGGCTGCATCGCTGTATCAGGATGCAGCGCTGTTATGCGGCGGGTTATGCAGTCCTAACGACAGAGGTGATGGCTGCCGCCGGTGAACGGCTCTGAGGGCCGGCACGTCCCCACGCCGCACGCAGGGCGGGAGGGGTGAACAAGAGGAATAGCAGACAGGCTCCCATGGGACAAAAGGGTTTTCAGTAATACGGAAAACGCACAGCGATGTTCCGCGTGACGTTCCTTGGCATCGCTGAAATTGAGTACATGAAAATCGTCGCCCAATTAAAGCGAGCGATTTGATGCCTCGCCCGGTTTGAGTAAGCAAGATCACTTTAATTGAGTCATGTAGTACAACAGACGCCTTTCTCAATTAGAGTGGGGTCCCAGGACATCGCTCTTCCAAGAGCGGGCAATCTGACTTCCAGATTCCTAGCGATTCATACGACTAGAGATATTTATTGGTTCGATAGCAAAGGGCTAATTTGTGAATCTCCTTCGTTTGTTGCAGGTGATGACATGGACGGACAGGTGCGCAAAAGAGGACGCACCCGGCCAGTGAAGGTAGTACCTAGCCACAAGGCGGAGCTAACCCTGCCCAAAGAAAGTGACGGGCGACCTTTGAAAAATACAAATTTAGTCTTAAAATGTAATGGCGATTTTCGGAGGTTCCAGTACAACTCACATGGCAATGCTCTACTTTACCTTATCAAAGTCCTTGCAAAATGTTTACGGTGGGTCAACTGCCTACAGTCCGCACACAACATTGATTTCACTTTGTGAATACGTTTTGCGCGAAAGACGGGGACCTTAGAAGCACATCACTAACCGTGGAAAAAGTCCTTGGCGCGGCGGGGCGCTGTTCTGTAGTACACCTCGGAGACATCCGTCATGGCCAGGTTCCAGTGCTTGTCGAAGAGCACCAGGTAGCCCTCCAGGCGGCCATGGATCCCGTGCTCGTCACGCGTGACCACCTGCGTCAGAAAAAGCTGCAGTCAGTACTTGAACCCGCGCCAACCGTCGTCTGGTAAAAAGGCATCATTGAAAATGCCTCCGCTATTTATCGAAAAAAAAAAACAACATAAAATTCATCAATGGAGGGAGGAGGTGGGGAGGTGGAGTGAGGACCCTCATGGCGCCCGAGGCCGACAACTCAACACTGCGTGATTTAAACGACCACGAGCTCCATTCGATTGTACGCGAGGTCCCGGTTCGAAACAAGGAAGTATCGACAGTGGAATGTTTCTCCTTCCTTTTTGTGTCTGCGCTGTGCGGAGCAGGCCGCCGAAAAATGTTAACGAAGCGGTGGCGTATCATACCGGAGGCACTCCGTCCGGGGAAGATGGCGAAGAGCGTGGCGCGCTGGAGCTCGAGGCGCGCAGAAAAATAGGGAATCGCACGAGAGTTTTATGCTGTTGACTCATCTCTGCGGCGGCCGCGAGCGGGCCGCGCGTGTGGGCCATTAAACTCTTTGGGGAGGACCTTCAAGGATACGGCCGCGGGCCCAGCGTCAGAGGAGCAGGATGCGAAAGGAAAACCTCAAACCGCGCGTCGCATTTCCTTGACCCAGTCGGCTTAGATCCGAATCACTCGGCTGCCAGTGGTATGCAAAAGTCTAAAAAAGTGATTATACGACAGGATATCTGTTCCTTCCTTTTTTTTTCGAAAAAACTAATGCGCAACAGCCGAGGTCATGTGCTGTGGAGTGTAGGGATTTTGATCTTCGCCGTTTAGAAGAAATTAGATGCCGAATCTTTCCGAATAATAATCAATAGTTCCCTGTACAAAAACGACAGCTTCACTGTAGTGTCATGGTGTAGTTCACACCGGAACTCCTTTCTCCCACGCGAGAGACCGAGCTCAGAACGCGCCGAGCCCAAAAATTTCCGGGAGGCTACCTGACGCGGCATCCACTGGGATCGGACACGAGTGCGAGCCGGGCCGCCCGCAGCCTAGACCTTAGCCGGATTGAGGACAAGGTCTAGGGGGTCCAACCTCCAGATTCGGCGGGCGGCGGCGGGGCCCGGCTGGAGCTGGAGCGGCGGTACGGAGGCGGAAGCGATCCCGTGCTGCGAGCCGCGCCGGCCACGCCTGGCTACGCCGCCGCCAAGGCGCTAGCCCGGCCCACCACCACTAGTCCTGCAGTCGTGACGCAGCCGGCCCCGCGGCTCACCCCGCCGCCCACGCCGGCCTCGCCGCCGTGGTGATGGTCAAGGAGAGACGTGGCCAGGCGGGACGCACGCGCCAGCGGGGACCGGCGGGGGACCGGCGGCCGGGTCCACAATGCAACAGTCATCGTCGCCAGACTCTGCAGTCAGCCGATCACAGAAGTCTCCCATAGGAGCTCCTAACTGCCCGAAATTGGGCTATCATCCTCCGGCGAGCAATGAAGACTTGCGAGTAATTCTAAGACCAGGCTTCCCAGAGCAATATGATCAAATGAAAGCAAGAATTCTAGCAATTTTCAAAATACGCGCCGATTTCTACACGCGTCTTCTGGAATGCCGTAGCAGCTTAGGTCGCGCCGCCGTTCAAATTCTAATATACTGCAAAGACCTCGGCCTCTGGAATATTATGCGCAGGTCATGTGCCATGTCGCCTACGACACGCACACGCGGGGGTCGACGTCACGTGAGTGTGTGTGTGTGTTTGTGCGTGTGTAGTTGTGTGTCTGAGCTAGCGTGTGTGTGAGTGTGCGTGTGTGTGTGTGTGTGTGTGGTCTGGACGAGGAACTGCCGTAGAAGGCGGCACTCTCAGAGGGGCGTGCCGTGCCGTGGCGGACCGTGAGCAAGGACGAAATGTGGCCGCCACCTTGCCACTACATTCGCTGCTGCTGCCGCCTGCCACGCGCCGCCACGCCGCCGCCACGCCGCCGCCTCGCGCAGCCGCCACGCCGCCGCCGCACCGGCTCACCTTGCATTAAGTCACTTGCCGAAAAACGTCAGAGTAATTAGGGGAGAAAGTGGTGGCAGCGTTCATTGTTCGCAAAGGACCTCTCCACTCCGGGCACTTATCGCAACGGCACAGTAAAAAAAAAAGGTATATCGTAGTGAAAAGGTCCTGTAAAGGCCATGTAATGATTCTGAAGAGGTCCTGGAAAGGTCATAAAAATGTCATGAAAAGGTCATGCAAAGATCCTGAGGGATCTCCTAAGAGGTTCAGAGGAAGGCCCTGAAAAGGTTGTACTGAAAGACACTACAATTGATTACCTGAAAAGGTCACATAATAAGCGACCTGAAAAGTGCATGCAAAGTTCTTGGAAGGTTCTAAAATAAAAGTTGGAAAATTATTCGCAAGTCGAAGTCAAAACTGTGGTCGAAAACGATATGATTCATAAGGACAAAACTCTCGAAACCTGTACTGGCCGTCGGGATGCAGGGCGGGATCGTGGTCGGCGGCGGCCGAGCAGGTTGACGACGGCTTTTCGATCAGGTCCGCACGACGAGCGAGAGGAGCAGAGAGGCAGACAGAGACAACAACGTAGCTGCGCTCGGGCTCCGGCGCGGCTGCGTCGGCTGTGAGCCGCCCGGCTCCCGAGGTCCTTCTGCCGAGTGACGTTTTCACCTGGCCAAACGGCCATGGGCGTAGTCAGCAGGGGGGAGGGGGGAGGGGAGGGGGGACACACTCTCGGTTTCGTCCTTGTCCTTGCGCGGCCAAGGTCCAGCCGGTCCGCCACGGGGCCAATAAACTATCCGACGGCCCAGGCGCAGCCACGCCAGCCACGCCGAGATAGAAATATAACCAAGTCCCAGGAGAGGAGAGAGAGAGAGAGAGAGAGAGAGAGAGTGGTGTGGCGGTGATCGGGCGTGTAGGAATGTTGGACAGCGGCTGTGTTTTGACGCGCCGTGGTCTATTCGCAGGGGGGGGGAAGGGACAGAAGCGCACAAAAACAAACACCGCCACGCAGGGTTACTGACTCAGAGTGTTCAGTAAGGACGTTCGCAGGACGAAGTCTAGGACGAGGATCATCACCGCTCTCCTGCATCTTGCACCCTAAAGGCGCTTTCTCCCCGCAATTTTTTTTTGGTACAATTTGCTCAAGAATTTCACGAGGCTACAATTCCTAGCAATCCAGCACAAGCACTCGAATTTTTCAGATTTTTTTTTCTAGGACAAAACGAGCGCAACTGGATTTTTTTCTTTTTCAATGCCGATCGTTGGTGCTGTGTATTGAAAAGGGAAAATTATTTTCAAGGACAACAAGGACTCACCCTGATCCTCCGCCTGGGCTCGGCGCTCACCGCCTCCCAGAGGCTCGCGAAGGGCGGCTTGTACTTGGTCATCCGCGTCAGGAGATTCTGCTTCGGGGCTTTGGGTGTCGCCTTTATCATCTCTACGAGAGAAAAACAAAAGAAACAAAATGAAGACCTTAACAATACATGTGAGCTGTTACTAGCTTACACTATCGTTTTTGTAATACAAATTTGATGTATTAAAACAAGATAAGAAGGAAATAATTTTTTTAAAGAAATAAAATTTAAAATTTTATAAGGACGTTAGACACATTTGAAGACAAATTTCCAGGGAGGGGAGGGATAAAACGACCGCGCAACCTTTTTTCGTCACATCGCTCGGGGACGGGCCCTGCGGGTGAGCAACCTCCGTGCGAACTCCACGCCCCTCCCTCCCCTTCACCGCCGAGCAGCGCTGCCTAGTCGTGGCTAGTTTTCACTTTCCGCGTGTTTCCCTTTCCTTCCGCGTGCTGCCCGGCTGGAGCGCCGGCTGGAGCGCTGGGCTGGAGCCGGGCTGGAGCCAGTCTCCAGTACACTCGCACAAGAAAGATCCGCCGCTCGGGAGGGAAACGGCAAAACAGAGCGTTTCTGCGCTTAGTTTTGAAAGGCGATCGTTTGAAAATGAAATGCCCCATTCTGTAATCTACTAACTCCTTGTGAAACATCTTGGCGGCCGTGGATTTTGGAAAGCCTAGCGATGCGCCGTTACATTCCCAATTTAATCGATTACATTCATTACATTAGTGCAACGTACATAACGTACAAATATACCTGCTGCAAGTGTTTCGAACACGGTCGCTGCACTATCAAAGCGGCGCGTGTCCCTTCGGCAGGGCGATGTCCTGCAGAGCTCGCGTATAATGTGCCGCCACCCCGGACACACCAACACACACACACACACACACACACACACACGTCCACTGCACCTCGAACCCTCCTTAGACAGTGTGTGTGTGTGTGTGTGTGTGTGTTCCCCAAGTAGTGTGCGCCAGCGCCCGACCTAACTGTAACAACGGCCACACACACATCGCTATGTAGCGATTCGGTGGCGCCAACCTGACGCACACAGCGAGTCAGGCCCCGAGCGCGGCCGCGCACCGGGACGCCGTGCAGGGTCGGCAACTCCACGCGCCGCCGCGCACGGCAGTCGTCGGGTTGCCTACCCGACCGGGCACTCGCGGGTGTCGATGCCCTCAACGGGCGACGCGGCGGCGGCGGCGGCGACGGGGGGAGTGGGGGGGCGATTTCCACGACGTCGTCGTCGGCGGCGTCGGCGGCTGGGAAGCGGTCCACGCCGCGGCGCCTGCATCTGCATCAACAGGTAGCAGCAGAGACCCCCGTCCGGCGCGCGCGTGAAAAGCCATCAAAACCGGTCCCGTTGAAGGCGCAACAACAACGCGCGCTGGACAGCCCTCCCTCCCTCCCTCCCTCCCTCCTCCTCCTCGGGACACGACCCCGGCCAAGTTCCTCACGAGAGTGAAAGCAGCGGCAGCAGCAGCGGCGGGGCGGCGAGCGGCAGAGTGCTACACGGCGAGCTAGCAGCGGGTCAAGGAACTCTCCAGCCCCCCACCATCCCTCTCTCTCGCTCTCCATCTATACATGCCCCCCCCCCCTTCTCTCTCTCTCTCTCTCTCTCTCTCTCTCTCTCTCTCTCTCTCTCTCTCTCTCTCTCTCTCTCCTACTAATATCATAGACCATTTTGATTCCGACACCCCAAAAATTGTCGGCAAAGCTCCGTTAGAAGAAAGCGCTTTTAGAAAATAGAATGCAGAAATGAATGAATGAATGAATGAACGATGAATGAATGATGAATGATGAATAAATGAATGAATGAACGGGCGGACGGTGGCGGGTCGTTGACCCCGCGGCCGGCCAGCGGTCAGGCAGCGCTGGCGCGCGCTGGACCACGACCAGGTGACGTGTTGGACGCCAACGGCAACTCATTTCAAGGTTCAAAACTTCCGCCGCGGGCCGTGCTATCGGGCCGGCAGCACCACCGCCACCACCTCCCGTCGCCATCATTATACTTTCATTATCGTTATCATCAAACTTGCATCTAAGTCGAAGGCGAGGCGTAAGTTGACACTCGCACGGTGCGTTGCGGAAGTTAGAGCCGAGTTACAGCACGCGGCAGCGGTGTACAGTAGCGCACGGTCAACAAGTGGGTACAGTGCAGTGCGGTCGGACTGGAGCAGACGCAGCGGCGCAGTGTGTGTGTGTATCCAGGGGCGGATCCAGGAGGGGGGGGGGGAGCACCGTAACCGCTTTTAGTGCCTACAAGGTAGTGCGGGTTGCCTACGTTTCGGGCGACTAGTAAGGACCGAAGGAGCACCCGAATCCGCGAGTGGTGCGTCCTTACACACACACACACACACACACACACACACACACACACGCGCGCGCGCGCGCGCGATGATTGGCCGTTCAGCAAGCCAATAGACGTGCGTTTCGCGTCGCGCATTCGAACGCGGCTAGCGGCCTGAACAGTCAGAGCGGCGGCAGCGCGGCGCGCGGTGGCAGCAGCGGCGGCGGCGGCGGCGGCCGGGCATCGACCCCCGTCAGCTGACGGCGCCCCCCCCCCCCCCCCCCCCCCGCTTTCTCATCCTCTCCTCTTCCTGCCCGCCCGCTCTCGTGTCTTCTCTCCGCCGCCCGGCCGGCCGCCGCCCGACGGCCAGCCCCGCCACTCCCCCATCGCCGTCGTCGGTTAGGCAGCCGTGCGCGGCCCGTCACACGCCGCCCCGCGCCCGGACCGGACCCCGTCCGTCCTCTCCCGGACCCCATCCTCTCCCGGACCCCATCCTCTCTCGGACCCCATCCTCTTCCAGACCCCATCCTCTCCTGCACCTCGTCCTCTCCCGAACAGCATCCTCTCCTGCACCTACATCCTCTCCCCTACTGCCCGTCCTCTCAAGACATAGACGCTATAACGCACCATGCGACTATTTTGCCGGGCGACAGCGACGGCCGTGCCCTCAGCACCTCATCTGCTCCCCCCCCCCCCCCCCTCCACCTCCTCCTCATCCACTCCCGGTCACCGCCCCCCTAATTCGCTCACACGTCTCGCGTTTCCTCCAGCGGCGCACGGCACGGCGGCACCGCCTTGTGAGAGAGCGCGGAGCCGGGGATGCACTTAGAGGCGGCGGCGCTTACATAACGCGCCGCGCGGCTCAAAAACGGCACCGCCCGCTAGCTAACACCTGTCCACTTCCCGTCAGCCCAGTTCCCCGCCGCGCCGCCGCCGCAGGCGCCACTGGAGGGCGTTTAACGCCGATTGTACAAGGCGCCGCCTTTCCCCGACACCCCCGCCGCCACCGCCGCCCGAGTTTAATGAGCTCCAACCTTTTACTCCGGCGATATTAAATCTCGACTTTCCATCGGGAGGGACCCGGGCGACGCTCTCGGGCCGTCCTCGGCCGCCCTGGGAAGGCGGTGCTCCCGACCTTTCGTCCCGATCGATCTCTGCCCGCTGTTTCGAACGGCGGAGATGACGGCGCCGTTGCCCGTTTCCGGTCCGCAGGTATGAGAAACTGGCCGCGGCAGCGCCGCGAGGCAACGGCCGCGGGGGGGCGATTGGCGCGCATTCTGCCACGCTTCGATCCGCACTAAGTACTTTTGGCAACAAACGAAGCACCTCGCGTCCAAATTGACGTTGCAAATCCCGCTAATAAAAATAAACGACCTTGCGAAAGAGGAGGTGGGGGGAGAGAGGGAGAGAGAGAGAGTGAGAGAGAGGGATGGAGACGGAACAAGAGGTGAGGTGGGAGGAGGATAGAGCGAGGAAAGGGTTCGGGAAGGGAGGGAGGAGGAGGGGAGGGGCAGGATGAGAGGGCGTTGGGTTCGGCCTAGCCTAGGGGTTGCTGACCCAGCCTCTCTCTCTCTCTCTCTCTCTCTCTCTCTCTCTCTCTCTCTCTCCTCGCCGCTTCAGCGCGAGCCAAGGTGCGGGTGCGCGCGGCGGGAGAGGCAGAGAGAGAGAGAGAGAGAGAGAGAGAGAGAGAGAGAGAGAGAGAGAGATGGGGGGGAGGGGGAGGGAGAGAGATGGGGTACGGCGATATCTAATCACGGCGGTGGCAGGCTCCGTTCGTCGTCGTTTTGTTGCTCTTATTTTGGCGCGAAATACCTGCCTGTACGACACGCCGCGGCCCGCTGTCCGAATAGCTAGGATGGCTCTCGGCACCCAGTTCAATCACCCCTCCCTCCCTCCCTCCCTCCCTCCCTCCCTCCCTCCCTCCCTCCCTCCCTCCCTCCCTCCCTCCCTCCCTCCCTCCCTCCCGTCCTGCTCTCTAGCCGCATCCGCAAAACACATACACACACGCACGCACGCACACACACGCACGCACGCACGCGTGAGTGAGAAAGAAGAGCAGAGCGGCACGAGTTATATCACTATACCACTCCACACTACAGGGCGGTGGGAGGCAAAAGCTTACAAAACAAAAGAAGACGGCCCGCGGCGGTGGCGTGCGTCCGCGCTCGCATGCACACGTGTGCGAGGCGGCGGTGGTAGTGGTAGTGCAGCAGCGGTGGTAGTGGCATAGCAGTGGTAGAGGTGGTAGCGCGGCATTTTTCAATTTTTCAGTTTTAGTTTCAAAATATTATTAATTATAATTATTATTACTAATAAAGACAAATGACAGCAAGTCCACGTGTGCCGGACACGAGGCCGCGCTGACGGTGTCCAACATCTCGAGCACCTTCGCCACGATTTTCCCGCCAAATGTTTTTGCGCCGCTTTTCACATTTTTTTCGGATTTCGCCTCGTCAAATAACTGCAGTAATTAGATTAGATTACCTTGTAGTTCTTTTCTTTTTTTTTTTTAATCGGCTTGGATTTCTGGGAACTGTTGGTGACAGTGTCCCGACGTGTGTGTGTGTGTGTCGCTGCGGACGCAGCCGCGGCCGTGTCGTTCACCCTCGGGCCGCGTCCGGGGCGGCGTTCGCGCGTTCGCCGTCCCTCTCGCACGCCGGCCTGCGCCGGGCCCGGCCGCGGGGGAGTGACGGAGAGAGGGCGATGCCCCCCCGCGGCGGCGAGGCGGGATGCGGCAACGGGATAGACGAACTCGCGGGCCGCCTCTGGCCGCGTTTGAACTCGCGAAGGGGCCCAACAGACGCGCGCGCACGCGGGGCCGGGGCGGCGAACCTGAGGCGGGAATCATCGAATCATCGCCATCACCAAGATGGGGCGTCAGTGCCGGCCCGGGCGTGTCGGGGGTAGCAGCAGCAGCAGCAGCAGCAGCAGCAGCAGCGGCGGGCCGCGGTGGTGTGGGTCAACGAGGAGGTGCGACGAGGGCAGCGACACTCGTCAGACAGGGACACCCTCGCCGTGCTGCAGGTTGGTGGTGGTGGCGACGCCAGGCTCAACAGGTTGGTACCGCTGCGGGCCACACCCCCGCGGCTGCTGCTGTTGCTGCGGACTGTGCGTGTGTGTGTGTGTGTGTGTGTACACCGGTTGCCATGGCGACGACATCAGCATCCGCGCCGGTGGCAAGGACCTAACCGCCCTCCCCTCGCCCCCCCACCCCGGCCGCGGTCGGTGACCAGTAGAGGCATCACTTTCCCTGGCGGGCGGCGCGGCGCGGCGGGGCGCGAATCTCAGCTGGCCGGCCGTGCAGGAAGCGCAGGGCTCCTTGATACGGCAGAGTCTGTCCGTCTCTGTCCCGCCGCCGTGGGAAGCGGCGTCGTAGACAAGGACGGGGGACACGGGGGTGGCGGCAGCGGCCGCCGCCGGCCAGCGCCCTCTGGTGGGGCGCCCGCGCAGCTGTCTCCCGCCATGCGACCCGTGGCGCCATCACGGCGGCAGCGCCGCGAACTAAGCAAGCGCGCGGGCCGGTCAGCTGATGAGGGGCGCCGAAGTTTGAATCCGAAAAGTCTCCCTGTTTGACCGTCACATGAAAATAAGGGTGCCAAGGAAGAACGTGTAGAAACAGGACAAAAATCCTCCCAGCTGTTCTAGCTGCGAAAAACTTTACCCCAAGTTCGCACCAGAGATGGACCATAGGCATGAATAAAATCCATGCATACAAGAGGAGGTCCCACAGCGTATAAGTGGACCTTACAGACCGTCAGAGACAGAGTCAAGAATTGTACCCTCTATTTGGAAAATGATTATCACTTACGTTGATGAGGCAAAAATCTTGGATTGTAATCGGACTGGGCGTCACTTGATGTACCGGCACCGAGGCTTGTTCCAGCACCTGGCATTTTTGATCCGGGCTTTCTCTTCGGCTTTGAGTCATCTTTTGGTTTTGGTACCTATTGGGAGATAGAGCAAACTTTTAAAAAGTGTAAAACGTCAGACTATCTCAATCTTCCGAATGAGTTACATCATAAAGTTCAAAACACTCAATTCATATTCCGTCTTAGTCCCATGACAATAATTCCAATTATTTCACACATCGATTCAATAGTTAACCAAGCACGGACTCCAGAAAAGTTTATGAGGCAGCACAAAAAAAACACAAAATCCTACAACAGAAACTTACCGGAGCTTTACCTTGCATTTGCTTCTGCAATGTCACATATTTTGCTAAATTATCCAACGTAAGGGCTTGTGGCACTGGAACTTTAACCTTTTTTGAGTACAGAGCTTTGAGAGCATCGAACTTTTCAGACGTCGGGTCCAACGACTCATCGCTACTACTACTGCTGCCACTGTTCCCTTTGGACATTTTGAAAATGAATCACCGAGTGTCTGAGAAATCACATGAAAACAAACACGGACCACGGACGCTACAAAACACGGGACAGTGGGGAACATAACCTTTGTAAATGTTGTGGTCGGGGGCATGGGGGAGGGTCGAGGCGCCGCCTGGCGGTGGGCGGGTTGGCGGCTCCGGGAGTCCCTCCGACCCTCCCCCGTGTCAAGGCAATGGCGCCGAAAGTCTAACCCCGGCGGGCTCCCGGACTTCACGTTGTTGACCGATCACATTTTCCAGACGGGCGCGAAACACACCAGCCCCTCTCACTTTCATGTCCGAAACCTGAAACGCGTATTAACGGCAATTTCCCTTTCTTTCTGTTGCAGTGCCGTGGCCCCGTGAAGCTTTGTTCATGTGTTGGGTCAAGTTTCAGAAGTATCGTGATATCTCCAGGTGAGTACCACAACGCGCGTCGCCTTTCTTGTCGCAGATGTAGTGCCCAGCGAAGCGAGCGGCGGCGAGGTGGATACTCCGCGCCGCTGCCTAGCGGCTCCGACGGCGCGGGGTATCCACCTCGACGGCCCGCCGTGCTGGTAGGCAGCCTCGCCGGCGGCGGAGTATCTCCGGCTGCCCGCAGCACGGGGTAACGCCGTCCGATCGCAGCGTGCTCACGCCGGCGCCTCTGCCTGTTGCAGGACTTTGATAAAAGATCCCCCCTCGAGCGTGAGGTAACAGCGAGGCAGGCGTAGGGCCCTCCCCCTCCCCCCTCCCCCCCGCTCACCCTCCCCGCCCCCGGCTGCCCCCGGCCCGGGGCGCCCACCCGCACACCCTGGCCGATACCCAGCAGCCGCCGCTGCGGCCGGCGCCTCCAGGGCGTTCGCTGCAGCTGCCGCTGCCACTGCCGCTGCCTCTGCCGCTGTTCGCGGACCCGCCCGCCCCCAGCATGGCGTACATCGACGAGGACCTGCTGTGGTGCCCGGACGGCGACGACGCCGGAGGCATCACCGACCTCGAACAGTGTCTGGTAGGTGGCGACCGCTGACCGAGGACGGCAACTCCGCCAAACACCAAACAGTTTCCTAATTTTAAAAGTAAATCAAAAATTTCAACATCACAATCAAAACCAAAATGTTCGAAATAGTCGGAGAGCCTTCCAAATAATGTCCAAAATTAAACACATTCAAAAAATTCGCTTCTTAATTAGTTAATTAATTAACTTAATAAAACACAAACAAAAAACACAAGAATAAAAAGATTCGCCTGTAACGTGCGGCTGTTGTGCGTGCAGGAGGCAGCGACAGTGAGTCAGACCAAGGCCGACTCAAACCCCCAACTCCAAGGACCAAGCGGACCAACGACGGACCAAACGCCGCCCGCCGGCGGCAACCCCCCGCCGCCGACCCAGCCGCCGCCGAATGCGAGCGCGGCGCCGGCCAGCGCCCGGGGAGCCCCCGCGGCCCCCGCGGCCCCGGCCGCGCCCCCTCAGGCCGCGCCCCCGCCGGACCCCGTCACCCCCGGGCCCCCGGGCCTGCCGGGCGCCCCGCCCAGGACCGCGTCGCTGTCCGGCCTGGGGGAGCTCACCCAGTCCGACCTGTCCGGCCTCGTGGAGGACGTCGCGGAGGACGACCCTGACGATCTGTTCCAGCAGCTCGGCGACTGCCACTTCGAGCTGGACAACGTCCTGATGGCCGAGTTCGAGGAGAAGGTTATCCGGCAGGCGGCAGAGCCCAGCTTCAAGGTGGGCGCGGCGACCGGCCCTGCAGAAACACTGCTCACTTCTGCGTTTCCAGCCAACACTAAATTCCTCACCGACACCCTCTTTTGTTTCCGGTCCCCAGGAGGAGAACAACAACGACGTGGTTGAGGGCGGCAGCAGCAGCAGCAGAAGTAGTGGTAGCAGGAGTAGTGGTAGCAGAGGGAGCAGCAGCAGCAGCAGCGGCGGCGGCGGCAGTAGCGGCGGCAGTAGTCACGACATGGCGGCTCTTATTCATGAGATGCGCACCAACCGGTCCAAGTTCAATATAGTAGCAGCCAACCCTTTACTAGCAGGTGAGGCCTCACAAAGTCTTTCTGTCATCTCACTTTCAGAATTGTTTTTGTTCTGGGCTGCCGGGAGGGATGTAGAGGGATGATAGACTGAACTTTCGTAGAGGGCACGGCTGGGCTGATTTAGCCGGCCAACAATCTGATTCGTCGCATCGCCCCGAATAAAATTGTCAACAAATCTTATCGTACACTCAGGCAGTGACGGGCAACTTTTTTCTACATACCGCGGGAATCGTTTGTGCAGTCGTTAGCGTGTCGTTACAAACCGATCGCGGTTGATTTTTCGACTGATTTATTTTATTTCCGCAGAAAAATTATCGTCACCGACGAGCTGTGCGGTTAGCAGTAGCGCGTCGGACTTCACCGACACCACCCACATCAAGATGGAGTGCACCAGCCTGGACCTGGATGACTGTCAAGGTAGGCGCCCCACGGCTATGCAACCCATTCGACTCGGCGAGGCCCCTCGCGCGCGGGGTAGCACCCGTCCTGCCGGGAGCGCGAGACACACGGCGATACCCCGCGCTGGGGGGGTGCTAGGGAGACGGGAGACCGCGTGACGTCACCGTGTCATGATGGCCGCTTGGAGCGGGGAGCTACTCCTCGCGTCGAGGGTTCCCCGGCGCCTCCAGCAGAGGGCAGCACCGCGCGCTCATGACCTGACTCAAGGAGGTCCGGCGAGCCCGTGGCGCCGCGCCGCCCGTGGCGCCCGCTGCGGGGGCGGGCGGCACCGGGCGGCGGGGGTATTTCCGTTCGGCAGCCTCACATGACTAACGTGACGCCACGGAACCGGCAAACGGATAAAAAAAAAAAGTGAGTGCTGTGGCGGCTCATGACCCGAAAAAACGCGAGCGGCGGCAGGTCGCCCGCAGGTGTCAACGGGCGGCGGCACGAACACAAAAAAAAAAGTCGACCGAATTAAAAACCGATTCTGATGAATCCAAATTACATAGGAATCTGCCGTATGTGAAAAACAGAATATGAATTAATACAAAGTCACACTCAAAATACCACTGGCAATGCCGTTCCCATTGGTCGTCCTCAGGAAGTCGATAGGTTCGAGTAATTTCGTCGGCGCGCGCTGCCCGCTGAATGTTTTCGAGAAATATCCTGTGTTTGCGGAGGTGCCGAGCCCCCGTGAGAAGGAAAGACGAAAATATCGCCAGCGACCACCAGCGTCCTGCCGGAAATCGGCCGGGCCGACTCTGCGGCGAAATGCTTCCCGCAAAAGACGAATGCGTCCCGCCGCCGCAGCGACAAAGAACTGAATTTATTTATTTTCTAAAAGGAGAGAAAATATTGAAAAGGGCATGGGATTACAAAAATAAAGGAAAATAATTACAATGGTAACCCGCTCGCGGAGAAGCGGTTACATTATCATGGTTGCATGGGGGATTTTTATCACACTTTTGTCTGCACGGCGAAGCTTTCCGTGTCGTACCTATGGCGTGTCAGCTCGTGGACAGGATACTCTCTCTCTCTCTCTCTCTCTCTCTCTCTCTCTCTCTCTCTCTCTCTCTCCTGGCCCACTACATTTTGTTGTACGCGGTCAAATGCAACGCATCCATGTGCATAGTTTCAGAAAATTCTGTTAGAGGGCCATAAGGGCTCCGTAGCGCCAATCGTTCCCAACAACGGCCCGACGCCGCCCGCCGCCGCGACGCGCCGGGTCGCTCTATGTTTTTCATAAGCTGCCCGCCTCGCCTTTCCTCCCCTTCCCTCCCCCTCCCCCTCCCCCTCTCCCTTCCTGCCCCCCTCCCCGCGGCTTCAGTCATTAGCCGGTCACTTACCTTTGTGTGCAGGACAACCAGGACAAGGCATCAATGACACGCTAGGAGGGAAGCGCCCCCCCCCCCCTCCCCCGAAAAAAAGGGAGAGAGGGAGAGAAAAAAGAGGGGAATGACACACACACACACACACACACACACACGTAACAGTGAGGGATTGGCATCAGAGGGCCATACAGTGCCTTGCTCGGTCATGCAATCCAATCCGCACCGCCGTGCGTGGGTCGGCGGTGGAAGAAGTGTACGTCCCGTCGGGTCGCCTTCGGCAAGTTCACCACCTAACCTTGCGAAACCTTGATGAAATGTGAATTTTAAAAAAAAATGGTGGCAACTGAGCGGGGGTGACCGATACTGAGGGGGAAGAACTAGAGGGCGATCCTCACTACACACTCCAAAGATCCGCCCCTTTTCGGCGTGAGGCTCCCAAATACTTTCACTTTCGTCGCTGCGAATTTATTTCTGCCTCCGCCTATAGGATACGTCACAGAGCCCTCTGTTTCCTCCGTTTCCCACTTGTTGCCAACCTCCTGGCACGGAACCCGAGATCCCACCGATGCATTCGGTATTACCGCTCTAACGTGGGCGACGAGTCCGCATGACCTTCAGCGCAATACGTAATTAGTACGGCGTTTGGCCCCGCCACTCTCTCTCTCTCTCTCTCACTCACTCTTTCTCGCTCCGTTTGTCTTTCTGTCTCCTTCTCCCTTCCTGCCTCCTTCGCACCTGCCTCTTCCTCCTCTCTGTCTCTCCCTCCCTCTTTCTCTCTCTCTCTCTCTCTCTCTCTCTCTCTCTCTCTCTCTCTCTCTCTTCCTCCCTCACATCTGCGCCTTCCTCTCTCTCTCTCCCTCTTTCGCTCTCTTTCCCTCTCCCTCTTATCGTCACAAACAAAATGTCTCGCGCTCGGCAACACGGGCCGACTAGCATTACTTATCATGATCCCCCTTCATTAGCGGCGGCATGCAGAGGTGCCTATGGCACGCGGAAGTCACATGGCGGCTAGGAAGGACACGAGGAAGAACACTCGCGTACGAAAAATTTGAAAGAGGATCGACCAACATTTTTAACAATTTTTTTTTATTCTTTCGAGGCATCTACGAGTGTTTTCTTTTTCTTTTTTTTTTGCAAAATATAACCGCCGCAGTAGCTTTCAGGATTTCAGTGAATGATTGAGATGGTAACAACAAATGTGAAATAAATGTCCAGAAAATAAAATACGACAACATATTACCTAGAATATTATGAATGTATGAGAAAGTTTGTGAAACGGACTCCTCGCGCGGCGCGTTGCTGCTCCCTTTCCCGGGGTCCATGTAGACTGTTTAGCGTCGACCATACAGGATAATGAGAACGGTTATTGGGAAGCGGGATATTCATTTACATTGATATTCACGTGTGGTATTCACGATATTCACTCGTGACGCGGGCCGGCGGCGTGGCCGGGGAGGACGGTCGACGCCTACCTCAAGCGGCGCCGGCGGCGTGCGGGTACGGGGCGCCGCCGCCGCCGCTGCCAGCCGCGCGCCAGCTGTGTGTCCTGTGTGTGTGTGTGTGTGTGTGTGTGCGTGTGTGTGTGTGTGTCATCGTCACGGTATCACGTGGCCGTGACGCGGGTCCCAAAGTCCGCCGCTGCGATTCGCTATCAGTGCCGACCAATGGGCGCGGCCGCGTGCTGCGGACCGCGGGGCACCCTAACCTCCTCCACTACTATTTCTGTGTGCCGTGTCGCGGACTTCGGCGGCTTCTGCTCCCCCCCCCCCCCCCCCCCACTGTCCGTGCAAAGACTGATTCCGAAGTGGGAAACGTTTTCGTCTGTCTCTGTCGCACTCATGCGCGGGACTTGGGGGTGCGACAGAGACGGAGCGATGACCCTTTCGGAAATCGGTATAGCAGCGGGCTCGCGGCTTCTTCACTTTTCCTCTCGTTCGCCGCGCGAGTCCAACACATTATTTGCCCTTGTCATTCTCTCGCCCTTGTACACGCACACACACACACACACACACACACACACACACACACACACACACACACACGGGGAGAGGCGCTGCGAGAAGCCGCACACGCACACCGCCCTGCCAGCGAGGGCGCCGCGCCGCCGCCGGAAAGAAAGAAAAAAATTGATCCCACCTTATTTGTTTAAAAAAAAATATATTTTTTTAAAGGTTTTGGAGTGAGCGAGTGAGAGAGAGAGAGAGAGAGAGAGAGAGAGAGAGAGAGAGAGAGGAGGGGGGGGGGGGGGGGGGAGAGGAGGCGCCCACAAGCTCCCTATACTTAATAGCAATGATCGCCCGTTCCCGGAGGGTATCCAGTTACACGTCACTGACCCGGCCTAACTGAACGGGCCCCGGCCGCGGCTGGCCCCGGCTGGCCGCGCATGCGCCGGGCGTCTCGGACCGCCGCCTCCACGCTGCTTCCGTGACCTTTCTCCATTCGCAGAGCCGAGCGGTGGAGCGAGCGGAGCCGAATTGGGAAACGAGTAGAATAAATATAGCAAAGGCACCGACCGCCTCCTGTTCCCGCGCGCGGCGAGCCCCACTGTGCCGGGGTGCGTCCGTAAGTGAGGTCTCGGTGCCGCCTTGTCCGCCAGACGGCGTCGCGGACGCTCCAGGATGATCTGCCGTCGTCGCGCGGAAGCCGGCCCCTGTGCGCTTCAGAAGCGTTACGCCATTTACGGACGGTCCCTCGAAACCTTTTCTCGTGCTACCGGGGGGGGGGGGGGGCGCCCGCGCCCGAAAACCCGGGTTGTTTGTCGTAGAGAAGGGGGAAGCGGGGGTTCGTGAGTGAAGGAGGAGAGGAGGAGGAGGAGGAGGGAGCGCGGAGGGGAGGGGGTAGGCCTGGCGCTGCGGCCTTGCTCGCTGCGGAGAACGTTGACCCAGTCTTTGGCGCAAACATCACGCTACGCCCCCCCCCCCCCCCGGCCCCCACACCGCACCGCCTGTGCCTGCCCTGCCCGCCGTGCCGTGGGCCCCGTGCCCTTCGGAAGGTCAGACCCATCGCGTCCCGGCCCATCCCCCGCACTCGCCTACGCCGCCATCGCATTGGCGAATTGCGTAAAAAAGGAGGAGGGAGAGAGAGGGGGGCGAGGAGAGAGAGAGAGAGAGAGAGAGAGAGAGAGAGAGAGAGGAGCAGGGAAAAGGGAAATTCCCTCCGGAGTTGTCGGCCGCTGCTTTCTGTGTATGTGCGTTGTATATATTTTTCAAAAAAAATATTTTTGTTGTGTTCTCTGTCACACTCATTATTACGCTCCCTTTCATAGCCGTCCCCCCGCGGACGCCACGCCCATCTGAATCAGAGGGAGAAGTAATGCAGATTCGGTGTAATGCGTGCTCTCAGGGGCCGCAAGCACGTCAATGGGACGTGCTCACCTGCCGGGGGAGCCGCCTGGAGAGGGGATGTGAATGAAAGTGAATGAAAGCAGTCGCTCGAAATCAACTTTTATGAATAGATGATTGAGTTTTTACTTAAACGAACGAATACATTTCATAATGATTACGAATGGATATCTTGAGGTAAATAAAAACGAATGCTTCGTGTGAGGCATGAGAAAATGATATAATAATTTTGTGCAGCACTTGTAAAAAAAATTTGAATGAGAAACAGATGGGCAAACAAACCTTTTTTTTTTTCAAGCTTTTCTTTTATCTAAGCAATGAGTAATCATATTATGAAGTTACATTAGAAAACAACAGACCAGTGAGTGGGTGGCAAATAGACTGACGCACTCGTTTCCGTGGATCCGCATAGACTGCTTCTCAATGAGACTCCCGAACCCGCGTCATAGCCGAATGGAGGCGGGGACCCAGGCAGCTGCTTCCCGCGGCACGTGGGTTTAACTGCATGAGTTCGGCCAGTAGCGTCTGCGTCTCTCTCTCTCTCTCTCTCTCTCTCTCTCTCTCTCTCTCGCTCTCGCTCTCTCTCTCTCTCTCTCTCTCTCTCAAGATGTCAATATACGCCAAAAAAGGTACATCCGAGGGGGAACACTAGAACGGAACATTTTGTGTTTTGTTTGCGGAAGCATTCATCCGTCCGTTAGACGTCGTCCATGTCAACTGTGCCAGCCACGTCTGGCACACTTTGTTCACACTCTGTCTGCCGCCTCCCTGCACCTGAAAAAAAGGAGGTCTGGCAAACTTCTCTGAAAATTTATCCCAACGAATTCTTGGTCTGGCGCTTTAAGTGCGCTGGGCGCAGAAAAGAGACCCCATTTTTTTTATTTTGTTTGTCACTCTAAATTAGTTAACTTGCAGCGGAGCCGGCGGCTAACTGGTGCGACGGCCGTAAGCTTGACCACTGACGTACCCACGCGAGCCGCGGGTGCGAGCGAGACAGACGCGCGCCGACAGAGCGAGAGCGAGAGAGAAAGAGAGATGGCCAGGTCCAGATATAAACCTGTCCGTACAAACGGCCCTTTCGGCTTTTACGCGCCGGCTACTGGTCACAGCCGCACGCCGCCGTACCCCCTCTCTTTTTTTTTCTCACTCGCGAGGGGGGAAATAAAGAAAATAAAAGAATTGGGTGGTTTATGTTTACGGGCGCAGCGGAAACTGGCACACGCACACACACACATACACACACTGTGGCAGGTCATGTGCTCCACTTTGTGTGACTTCTGAGGATCACATGACCCCTTCCCCCCCCCCCCCCCTCGGCAATACGCGAGGGTCGTGAAGAAAGTACGTATTGTCTGCGCAAAGACCGGCGCCGCTCTGCAATTCATTAATTTCGTAATAACTGGCAGAAGCCGAAGATGAAAAGGCAATTATTCGCAAGACAGCGCACTCGCATAACTTTTAACGTATATGCTTCCTCCTCCCCCCCCCCCTTCCCATTTCACTTGTGTGTGACATGTATTTATCACGTATGGCGTTTGATATTCCGCCTCGGAATGCCCCAGACGCGGTAACCCACGGTTGTACGCTCAGAAAAAAAGAAAAAGAATCTTGAGTATGTGCCGTCCGTCTATCTCATATCGGTGACAAGATAAAATTGATTCAGGCGTGTAAAATAGATGTCGTTGAACGGCGAATTGAAACTTAAATCCAATTTAAACGACCTATTTGTAGGTTTAAAATCGACTAGACTAGCATTGCCGACTTGATATGATCAACATAGTTGGTGCGTCGATGTACATTACATCAGTACATTGACTCTTGTTGGTGATGAACGTGATGATTTTACATGGAATGATTATTGCCGTTTCATACTGACAGTGATTTCACACAGGACAATGTAGAGAGTCTTGCATTGTTTTCCTGCGCCCCGCGTCTCCCTCCCTCTCGCTCGCAGAGACACTCGTGAATTGCACTCTGAGGGGAACAAGACGCGACAAATTTTCGCCGCGGGGCGACGGACGACTGCCACAAGTAACGATGCAGAGAGAGGGAGAAAAAAGAGAAAAAAGAGGAAAAAGAGAAGGAAAGAAATAAAAGAAGCGCGAGAGTGCGAGAGAGAGAGGAAGATGGAAATGACAGCGAAAGCCGCGCGCGCCGCGGCCGACCGAGTTAGCGCCGTTAAATGAGAGCAACAAGGCGGTGGGCAGTATCGGTGTCAAAGAGCGCGCACAGCCCTCTCGATTTTCGGAACGCTTTGCCGCTCCACCGTTTCGCGCACAAAGGCCGTGAAGTGTAGCGTCGGGTCAGTCGTTGCACGCACAGTAACAGGCGGTGCGGATGCAGCTTCATGTTTGTTTCTCCCCGAAGTAATTTTCTTTTTTTTTCAAATATCTTTTCCCGCTTTCGAAAATTCTTTCCGGGTATATTGGGTCGCGGAGCGCCTGCGAACTGTGGGGTAGGCCGGCCCGCACTACACGGCTGCATTGCAGGCGGAAATATTGCCTACCCCACAGGCGCTATCGCAGATCACCATTCCCCCCCCCCCCCCCCCCCCCCCCCCCCCCCCGATTTGTCCCGGATACGCTTCAATATTTTTTTTGTGGCGATATGTTGTCACACAACGTCGTGTGGGAAAAGTTTTTGGGACATAGTTTGACTGGAGTGGTAAAGTGATGATGAAAAAAAAAAAGTTTTTGTGTGGGCATCCCATTTCAGGCCGGACCAGGTGCTGCTGGACCGGCCCGAGTCTTCCGTCGTCTTGCCCTGCCGCCTTTCTATAAGGGCCAGGGGGTGACTCACCCCCCCCCCCCCCCCCCCCCCCCGCCTCCCCTTCACTGATGCGCGACGGGGTGAACGCTCAGAGGGGCGCGTCCTCTTCGACCTACCCCCACCCCCTAGCAGCGCCGCGCTGCGCCTCGCCGCGGCGTCGGCGCCGCCAATCGATATCTGAAGAGAGACAGAGCGAGAGGGTGGGAGAGAGAGGGTGGGGGTGGGGGGCGCTCAGGGCTAACCGAAAGTGAAGCTGGTACCGACCCCCTCACGCGGACTTCCTCCCCCACCACCACCCCGCCGGCGCCCCTCTGCCGTGCTGAAGCACCCGACGACGGGAACCCCCGAACGGGGGAGGGGTGCGGGGGCTCCCCCCACCGTGCCGTCGGGGGCGGCTGGCGGCGGCCGGTCGGTACCCGCGCCACGCCCCGCCACGCCCCGCCACGCCCCGCCACGCCCCCGCCACGCCACGCCATCTACACGGCGCGGCGGCGCACTCTCGTTTTCCGTCCCCCCCATTTCTCCCCCGTCAGGCTCCTTTCTTTTCTTATTTCCCTTTCATATTCTTCTTCCTTGTTTCACTTTCCTTTTTTCGCGTCTCGCGTGGCCCCCTCTGTATGCCCGCGTCTCGCCCGCGCTGCACAGCGCACCCTCACTCCGTCTCTCTCTCTCTCTCTCTCTCTCTCTCTCTCTCTCTCGTCCGTCTCTCTCTCTCTCCCCTTCTTCCTTACTTTGAGCATCGCACTCTCGCAACCCGCCCCCTCTCTCTCTTTCTCTCTCCCACTTTACATCATGTCGCGTCAGTGGCCGGAGCCGGTATCTCCTTCTCCCCCGCCGTATTTCGCGCATTTCCCGTGAGCAGCCAGGGAGAGGCGATCCCCCTCGGGGGCGGGGATCCTGCGGGATCCTGCGGGAATCATACCGTGTCCCGCGGGACACCCTCCTAGCGCTGCACCCGGGAATCAGAAGCAGCTCAGCTCTTCCTGGTTTCGCATAAAATTCGCAAAAAAAAAAAAAAAAAAAATAAAAGAGAGTCGGGAAGAGCGCGGCTCGGCACCGCTTCCTCAGTCGCCGCCCGCGTCGCGCACTTTCGCTTTTTGACGGCTGCCGCGAAATTTAATTGACTGCCAGCAGCGCGGCGGCCGGGCGTCATTGGGCATTTTTAGCCCGCGGCGTTGGCAGCTGTTTAATGGGGAAGGAGGGGGGGGGGGGGTGAGCTTAGCTCATGTCGCCTCGCGGCGGCAGTACAGCCAATGACAAAAAAAGATCAACCTCCCCCCCCCCCCCCCCCGCGCACAACCGTGGAGGAAGACGGACGCCGGAGGTGACTGACGGTGCAAAACGCGTATTTCTGTTGGTTTTTTTTTTCCGGGTGTGCCGTGGGCGGGAGTGGAACCTGCGCGGCACCCCAAAGGGGCGGGGGCAACATTCCCGGAAGTTTCCGCCGGATTGCTGGGCTGCTGCGTGGGGGGGGGGGGTCAGGTATGGTATTCAGAGACAGAGAGGCATTCGGGGAGGGCGGCGAGACGCAGTCGGATGTAGACAGGGGCTTAATTAGCCCCCCCCCCCCCCCCCCTCCTCCTCCTCCGGGATCCACACTATCCCTCTCTCTCTCTCTCTCTCTCTCTCTCTCTCCCTCCTGCTGCCTCAAACACCCTCCAACTCCCTCGTCCCGGGGGTCACTGATAATTTGGCCGCCGTCGGCACCAAACATTGGCTCAACCCTTGTACCGCGTATGCTCCCCCCCTCCCCTCCCCCCTCTGCGGACGGCGGCGGCGGGGGGCCGCCCCTGCGGGAGCCCCCCCCCCCCCCCCCCTCCCCCTGGGATGAACTGAGCACGCCGGGGCCTCGCCCGTCTGGCAGACACAGGAGCGCAGCTCAGCTCTCCGAGTTCACTGTCCGGACAGCGCTATTTTTCGGACGGCGCGGCGGCCGCGGCGCTACGCGGGGGGTTGGTGGTGGTGGTGGTGGTGGTAGTGGTATGGTAGTGAGGGCGATGGTAGCTCCGCGGAGGTACGCGTGGTGGATATAGCAGATAGGGGGTGGGGGTAGTATTGATCTACATAGGTTGGTAGCCAACGACGAGTACCTATGGTGGACATGGTAGTTACTCGTACGGCTGTGACCGTTTTACTGTCTGGGTTACGCGGTGATGGTTAGCGTCGCTCATGGTAGATTTACCACAGTGCTATAACGGCGCCGTGCGTGGTAGTTGACACAGGACTAGGGCGTCGTGCTCATGGTAGTTGACACAGAGCGTCGCGTTCATGGTAGTTGACCAGGACACAGTGCAGATGGTGTAACGCGCACACAGAGGGGGGCACTGACCAGCAGAAACGCTCATGGTGACAGAGCGAGGAGGGTGGGGGTGGGGGGGTCCATGGTAGCTGATGGTGGCGTCGGGCTCGGCGTCAATGTACAGCACGAGTAACTGCCGCTATTGCGGCCAAACGAAAGTAAAAATATAAAAAGGAATTGCGCTGCAAGGCGGCGGCCGGCGGCGGCGGCGGCGGCGGTGGCGTCTGGGGCAGACCGCAGCGACGCCGCAGCGCCGCGCTCCGAGGCACAGTCTCGACTCGTGGTCGCGGGTTCAAATACCGGCGGTGCCGGCTGCGTAGGACGTACGCGAAAGGCTCGCCTCTCGCCGCCCGGCAGGTCGTCCACCCCTCCCGCTGTGTGGATGCTGCTGCTGCTGCTGCTGCTGCTGCGCGGGCGTCGCTACCCCGCGCTGCTGTAGCACTACCAGGACTTTGAGACTACTGCACATTTCCCTGCCTAATTCGCTACGGGGGCCTGCTGGGGGTGTCCGCCGAGGGCGCGGCGCGGAGGCGAGGGGGCTGTTTAGCGCCCCCGCCCCCCGCCCACTCTTCCCTCTCCCTCCCTCCCTCCTCCCTCTCTCTCTACCCCTCTGTGCTGTACCAAGGGGTTCATGCACAGGTGCGAAACCGCAAACTTGTCTCATTCAAAGTTAGCCATACCCACGGTGTGGTGTGGTTGTTGCCCACGCAGCGTGTGGAAGAGAGAGGAAGAGAGAGAAAGAGAGAGAGAGAGAGAGAGAGAGAGGCGGAGGTGCAGTCGTGCGTATATACAGGGCCGTAAGTTTGACGCTTTGTGATAAGGTGGTAGCGACGCCCCGCCCGCCAGCGCCGCCAGCGCTGCCGGGGCTACTCCGTACCCATACATCCCTTCCTTCTTCTCCCCACCCTCCTCCTCCTCCTCCTCCTCCTCCTTCTTCTTCTTCTTCTTCTTCTTCTTCTTCTTCGGTCTGCACCCTGCCTCGAGGGATCAGACGGCGACCGAGTGGGAGGACGACGGAGAGAGAGCAGGGGAGCGAGAGTGAGAGAGAGAGAGAGAGGAAAGGGAGAGGGCCTTTGAACCGAAACCCCCTAGGAGGAAGCGATGCTGCCGGGCAGCGGAGGCGGCGGGGGGCGGACGAGGAAGGAATGAAAAGAGACAGAAAAAAATGCGCGGAGCGTTTCGGGTTTTGGGGCGCGTGTGTATGTTTTGGTCAGACGCCGTTACGCCGTACAGTAGCTGCCCCTCGGCCAGCACGTCAAGTACAATCTGCTTCATACACACGGGTATTTTATCACGCTAAATAAATATCGGTTTCTATGTACATTACGATTTTGTTTTGCGGAATTTGCCCCCCAAATGTTCGCGATGAGAATGTTCATCCGACATTTTTTCAGGCGCTTTGCCCATCGGGCGTGACGTGTCATTTTCAGCGTTGCGCCGTGAACGGAACCTCCTCTCTTATACGTTTGCTCTCCATTTTTCTGAGATGGAAAATTTAAACAAGCCCGCGCGCCGAAAATTATGAGAGTGTGCGCGGTGCTATTGTGGCGCTGTACAGTCGCGTCCAGAACGGCGAGACGGCGGCGCCTCGACTGTACGCGGCGCATTGTCCGCATCAGTCGCTGTCCCTGCGACTGTCCGCGTCAGGCAGCGCCGCGTGCCGTGTCGTGCCGTGCCGTGCCGCGCCGTGCCGCGGCGGCGTGGGCCTTAGTTTGTTGTGGCCCCCGCGGTGTGGGAGGGGGGAGGGGGACGGGCAATAGCAGTGTGCCCAAACCGAGCCAGACGGGAAATGGGCGACGCGGCGCGGCGTTCGAATCGTCCCCCCCCCCCCCTGCAGCGTCGGGGGCGTGTGGCTCGCAGGGGGGCCAGCCGCCGCCGCCGCGGGATAGCCGCCGCTTCGGACGCGCGCCCCACCAGGAAATCGGCAACACGCAGGTCAATGCGGCCCCGCCGGACCCCCGCCGCCGGGGGAGGGGGGAGGGGGGAGGGGCGGCGGGACTGGAGGGGGAGGGAGGGGAAAGGGAGGGGGGACCCGCCCCGCGTCAGCATTCCGAATAACACCAAAGGGCAGTAAACTGGAATTGGAAGCGCATAGGGACGCCCCACAGTGCTGTAAAAGGCGGCGTCAGAAGACACACAGAGAGCGAGTGAGAGAGACAAAAAGATGCGGGGAGAGTGAGAGAGAGAGAGAGAGAGAGAGAGAGTCATACAGACAGAAAGGGGGGGGGGGTGGATTCAGCATGTGAAGGCGGGCAGCACTTAGACCAAGGCGGTTGCCGGTCCCATGCGGAGAGCTAAAGAAGAGCGAGAAAGAATGAGAGAGAGAGAGAAACAGGTAGAGAGAGACACAGAGACGGAGAGAGAGACACACAGACAGAGAGAGAGAGAGAGAGAGAGAGAGAGAGAGAGAGAGAGAGAGAGAGAGAGAGGGAGATGGCCACTGCTGACTGGAGCGCCCTGCAGGCAGGCAGACCCGCCGAGCACCGCTGCTCTACGGGACGGTATCTTGCCGGGCGCTCCCGGGCCGCCGCCGAGGCCGCCGTACCCGGAGGTACCCGGAGGTACCCGGAGGCGCGGACATGGCGGCGACCCCCGACGTACCCGCGAGCAGCGGCGCACTCACGGACAGCTGCTCTCTCTGTCGCGTGGCGCGCGCGGGTTCAAACACCTCTTGCCGGGCGCCGCGCGAATTTTCCTTTTTGTTTTTCGTTTCCGCGTCGCGTTCGCCGCATTTCTCCTCGTTTCGCACTTGGCACGGTGTCGGGCGACGATAGGCGATGGGGGGAGATGCAGTCGCTAAGTGGTTGTCTCTCACAACAAACTACTCGGCCTGTTGGCCGCGCCCTTTGTCATTTGGTGTGTTGACCCCCCCGCGGCGTTGCAGGAGGTTTGAACACGCACACACACACACACACACACACATGAAAACTACGGTATTTACCGTGGGACCCGCGCATTGTGAAAAGGTTCTTGCATGCCGTGAGAGTGTAACACCGCTCGGCTTGGGAGTATGGCCGTTAGGACCCGCACTGCCACAAGCCTACCTCCTGTTGTTGTTGTTGGCACCGCGAAAATCAAACACCCGTCCCTTTCATCTCAGCGGCGGGACATTCGAATTATTCGCAAATCCTGTGCCCGGTTGATCGTCTTAAACGTTCCTTTACTCTTCGCACGCCCGTTTTAAATAGTTCTTCTGCTTTTAAAAAAATTAAAAGGGCAAAAAAATTGTAAAAATTATTCCAAATTACTTCCTGCCTGTTCCGCGCTTGTTGTGACAATTCCGTCGTCCTCTCAACTCCGCGCTGCATAAAGAGCATTGAACTTGTTCGCGCGCGCGGAAAACAGGACAGCAACAACAACACCAAACAACAACATACTCGGGACTGACGCCGCATGCGCTTATTCGCGTGGACTTCTGGAAGAAAGTGCGAACCCGACACGAGGCGGCGGCACGATTACCAGCGACACAAACGCCAAACGGCGGCGCGGCAATTTGCAGTAATGACACACTCACTGCAAATAGCGGCGGGATCCACTGACAGACGCGACAGTTGTGACGCCACCGGGGCAGCGGGGCATCGCGGAGGGCACGGAGGGGGAGGACCGCTTATTCGCAGCGCACACCGCTCTGCCGCAGAGCTTGATGGCTTGTACACGCGCCGCGGCGCTGCCCGGCAACGAGTGATCACCTGGTATCGCTCCCGTTTCCCTCTCTCTCTCTCTCTCCTCTCCTCTCCTCTCTCTCCCTCTCTCTCTCTCTCTCCCTCCCTCTCTCTCTTTGTCTCTCTCTCTCTCTCTCTCTCTCTCTCTCTCTCTCTCTCTCTCTCTCTCTCCCTCCCTCGCACCCACCGGAATCGTTTAGGCAGTTTCGCGGCGCTCTAGAAAGGAGACGGTCCTTTTCAATTATTGGCCACACATAGGGCCTATACTACATATCCAGCAAATCATTATTTGAACAACTGCTGTGATCGAATGACAATCATTTTCCCCAGCGAGGGTGGTGTCTTATACTACGTGCGACACGTGACATCAATGATGGAAAACAAACAGCGATGCACAAATGAGAGAATGATGAGGCTGGCGGCAGACATTGCGGCGTGCAGAGTGCATGTATAGTGTAACCCGTTGAAGTTCTCGTGAGTGATACATAAAATAAGTGCAAGTAGTGTGAGTCTGTGTATGTGTGTACAGAATCGCGTATGAAACTCTGCCTCGGCGACGTGTGTGTGTGTGTGTGTGTGTGCGCGCGCTGTTCTCGTGACTTGTGAGACGAGTGCGTCGTGCGCGAGTGTGGCCTTGTGCACCGTGTGTGTGTGTGAGTGTGTGTGTGTGTGAGTGCAACAGTTGGCAATAGCGCAGGCTGCAGTCCGCCGCTGCTCCACTCCGCTCGGCTCGCCGCCACTGCACCACCAGTCCACTTTCACTGACTTGCACTGCACGCAGAGCGGAGCCGCTCGCGCTCCCAGCATTCTCTGCGGCACACGCCTCGCCTCGCCGCCGCACAACGGGGCCACACGGCACGACGTGTGATGTGCCGTGCACCCGCCCGCGCCCGCCGGCCGGCCGTGGCCGAGGCCCCCGCGCCGCCGCTGCAAGTAACCCGTGTCAAACTATTGGCAGCACAGTGGCGCGGACTGTGTCGGCTGCTGCTGCTGCCGAGACCCCCGTACCGCTGCCGCCTCCTGCGAGTAGCCGCGGTGTCACACTATTGGCAGCACAGTCCGACGGTAGCGGCGCCGTGGCCGGCCGCCTTGCAGGGTAGACCAGCCCGCACGGTCGTGCACAAACAGCGCTGCATGGAAACCCGATTTTTGTAAAAACAACACCGTTTCTCTGAGCCGGCGCGGCGTGGACCTACGCCAGGAGAGCCGCGTTGCATAAGCACGGTGCACCTCACGGCGCCATTACCGCTGCTCCTTTCACTCATTTATTTATTCTTTCTTGTGTGTTTCCTCCTTGGAGCACCGTACGTCACCTCACGTGACATAATTGCCCTGGCACGCATGCACGGCCCCCGGCCCCCGCACCAGGTTCCTGGTCGTCACCCCTGCCCAGGGGCGCTAACGAACTGTGCAGGATCATTCTTATTTTTATATTATTATTATCGTGGACGTGACCCAAATTCTTTTCACATCCCCGAAACAATCTCCACATTTTAAACAGCTGCAAAAAAAAATATTAGTTCTGTGTCACGCTAGACTTTTGCATGAGAGTGTACTTCGGCGGCGGCGCCTGACGCTCCAGACGCCGCACTCGTCTCATTAGAAGCCAAAACATTGTGTCGCGTCATTAAGGGATGATGCTCATAAAGCGCCCCCTCCCCTCCCGCCTCCCTTCTTATATACCCTATGTCTTCCGGCGTCCGGCACTCCGCCCCCAAAAAGAGGGACCGTCCGTAAGCGACGTGCGCGTTACGTGGTTTCCTGAACAGCCCACTCTCATCATCCCACCGCGCTTCAACTCTTATTTTACCTCTCTCTCTCTCTCTCTCTCTCTCTCTCTCTCTCTCTCTCTCTCTCTCTCTCTCTCTCTTTTTTTTTCCCTCCCCCTTACACTCTCTCTCTCTTCCTCCTTTTCATTTTTCGCGGGGTCCGCGCGCACACTCCTTAGAAAATTCATCATGCACGTTGGTCTGCGAAGTCGTTGTGAGGCCGACAAAGGTCCCTCCCCTCCCCTCCCCTCCTCTCTCTCTCTCTCTCTCTCTCTCTCTCTCTCTCTCCCCTCCTCTCCTCTCTCTCTCCCCTCCCCCTCCTCCCAAACCACTGCTGCTGCTGCTGCTGCCCCCCTCGCGAGCAAGCAGCGCAAGCATCCTCTTTCTGCACGGCGCAAAGACTGTCTTCATTTCCTAAACAAAAGCGAAAACACTTGCAAGGCCCTGTGTGGCGCGGTAGGGGGGGAGCGGCCCTGGACCGTTGGATGCTGCCGGCGCCGCCACCGCCGCCCCTCGCAGACCCCCCCCCCCCCCCCCCCGAAACACGGCGAGTGAACGTAATGAGCTGTACGTGCAGTTCATTCACCCGCGGGGCACCACGAGTAATAGTGGAACGCTGCTGCTGCTGCTGCTGTCCGGTGCGCTGCCTAGCGCTGCGGGGGGCGGGCTGCCAGGGGGGCGACCCGGGGAAGCCGTGGGCCGCTTCGGAGAAAGGGATGACGAGGAGACAAGACGGGTATCGTGGGCGGCGACTCCCCGGCGGCGGCGGCGGCGGCGGCGGCACACCGGGTAGTTTGCGGAAGGGAAATTTGGCGACAAACTCTACGAGGCGAAAAGAGTATTTTAAAAAAAAAAACGGGTTCATAATCTTTTACAAACAAAGCAAAAAAATTTGGGATATAACGCACGGAGAAAAAAAATATGTAAATATTTCCCCCAAAAAATAAATAATTTGGACATGAAAATTTTGGTGTAGTTTAACTGCGGTGTCGTATTCAGCAGCATCAACATTAAGCTTGAAGAGTAAAAATTATCCGGAGTATTTTCTTTGGCGGCGCACTCGGGAACAGGTGCAGCAGCCGCACACGCCCGGCAGCACCCCGCCGCCAGCGCGCCGGGGAAGCCTCAGACTTTTTTTTCTCTTCTTTCGTGTTCTTTTTTTTTTTTTTTTTTTTTATTTTCAAGACGAGACAAGAAAGAGTTGGGCGGGGCATTAGTGCCGAGATGGATGCGTCGACGGGGGAAGTACGGAGCGAGAGAGAGAGAGAGAGAGAGAGAGAGAGAGAGAGAGAGAGAGAGAGAGAGAGGGAGGGAGGGAGGGAGAGACGGAGGGTGAAGGAGAGAGAAGGGTGGAGGCAGGTGGTATTGTGCAGAATGGATGCAGAAGTCAGGGGCCGAACAAGAAAGAAACATCAGATTCTTGAGGCATCCGTACCTGATGATTCTGATTGTGCTGTGTTGCCTATGTAGTATTCGGCCAGATGACAGAGACACAAGGAGAGGAAGGGAGACAATTAGACAGAGATCGAAAGAGCGAGAGAGTGAGTGAGTGAGAGAGAGAGAGAGAGAGAGAGAGAGGAAAGGAAGGGGCGGACAGGGTTTTGTGGGTGCTGCCGGGGTGATGTACCGCTGGAAGCTAGTTTGTCCGACACATGTGCCCCGTGATGCCGTGCCGCCGCGCTCCGCCCTGTTTAAAAGGACCGGCGGGGGGGCGGCGGATGTTGCCGCCTCGTTATTAACACGAAAGCGGTTATAGGCAGCACGCAGCGCCACGTCCGCATCCTTCGTTTTCCGTCACATCTTTTTATATTTGTTTCATAAAAAAAAAATTAAGAAGGAAAAGAGAGGGCGGGGGCGGGGTCTGTCTGTGCCACAGGACGTGTCCGCCCCACCGCCAGCCGGGCCGTCTGCCCTCCGCAGACCGCGCCCTCCTGCTGTGACCTATCAAACAAATGGTATCGACGAGTTAATATGGAACGTGCGTGTGTGTCTGTGTGCGTGTAGTGGTGGTAGAGCCTCTGTGTGTGTGTGTGTGTTGTGTCGGTGTGTCCGGGCTCGCTATTTTTGGGCCACGGGGGTGCGGGTCGTGTGGGCGGTTGGCGTGACGTCTTGGAGTCCGGTTAGGAGGGGGATGGAGCGAGAGAGAGAGAGAGAGAGAGAGAGAGAGAGAGAGAGAGAGAGAGAGACAGACAGACAGACAGACAGACACACACAAGTGCCCCAATCTCCGGACGAGGTCAATTTATTTTCTCATCAAAGTCTGTACTGATTGCTGTGAAGAAGGAAAAAAAGAACCCGATTCGTATGGCACAGTTCTTCTTGCTTACGAAACGAAAGGCGACACTGCACGTGACGAGGCAGATGGGCCATTTACTTGTGCGAAATATCGACGGTGATGTGTAAATGGATTTCTGGAAGAGTGAAACTGGAGTGAAAGTGAGGGAGGTGTGTGATGCCCTCAAAGCACGAGGGCGCAAGGATGTTCGTGTGTGTGTGTGTGTGTGTGTGTTTCGGGGACCTTTCTGTTTCTCCAACTTTGCCCACCCGCTCCTTGTATTTACGTCCCAAAAACCACAGTAATGACGTGTCCTTTTTTTTTTTTGCTCCTTTCCCCAGGTGAGAACGAGCGGCGGCACAAGGGACATGGTGAAGAACGCAGGCACTCCCCGACAGGTCAGTCCTACCCCCGGGGGGGGGGGGGGGGGGGGGGGGGGAGGTCTGCCCGGACGGAGCAAAGGTACACGGGAGACGTCCGCCCTGGTCAGGGCCCCGCCAGGGCCCCGCCAGGGCCCCGCCAGGGCCCCGCCAGGGCACGCGGCGGCTCTGCGGGGGGTGAACGCCCCGCCGTGTGGCGCCCCCCACCCCCACCCCCTCCAGCCGGCCGGCCCCTCCCACTCCAGCGGGCGGCCGCCCTTTCGCCGAGGGTGTTGCGCAACAAACTTGCTCTTGTCCGCGCGCCCGGGAGGAGGAGAGGGGGGTGCTGCGGAGGGCAGCGACGTAACGGGGCCCAGGTTCGAATACCAGTCACGGCAGTCAAGCGTCTATTTTTTTCTTTTTTTTTTGCGGCGCGTTATTGGCGTCCGTTTCGCGCGCACAACCCGCGATTTGGCTCCCGATTTGTCTTTCATGGCCAGCCGCGCGCGGCCAGCCCGGGTAGGGGTAGGAAAGAAAGGGAGAGAGAAAGAGAGGGGAAGACATTGGGGGTAGAGAGGGAGCGAGAGAGAGAGAGACAGGGGGAGTGTCCTCCCTGCCAATATCCCCTTCCTTCCCGGAGGCGGGGGTGTCCTTATGTAACAGGACGGGGATAGCGGTTGTTCCATGAACTGTCGGACACGGCTACACGGCAATCAGAGAGAGAGAGAGAGAGAAGGAGGGGGGAGTGAGAGAGCGTCGCCCTGCTTTCCTGAAATCCCTCCGCCCAGAGCCATCGTGATATTGCCGCTGAGAATGCTTTCCCTCCCCCTCCTCCCCCCTCTCCCCCCTTCTCCCCTCCTCCCCCTCTCCCCCTCCTCCCCCTCCTCCCCCTCCCCCCTCCTCCCCCTCCTCCTCCTCCTCCTCCTCTCTTAGCAGTGCACAGCACATCCCCCTCGACTCTCTTTTTTTATTCGGTGACAACGCGCGGTGCGTCAAATGAAAAATTCAGAGGTCCGCGCCAGCCGTCTGGCCGCTGTCTGTCTGTCTGTCTGGCGGCTGGAGCGTCGGGGGTTAGCCCGGAGGGGGGGGGGGGGCGACTGTTAGGGGTGGTCGAGAGGCGTGCGCGGGCGACCTTGCCTCTCCGCACCTGACACGCGCGTGACAGGGGCGTGACAGCGAGGGGCACGTGACAGCGCGCCGCGCTAGACGGCCCACACGTGCCCCGCCAGTATTCGAACCCGCGCTCCACACAAATAACGGGGGTGGGTCGCGGGTTCAAATACCGGCAATGTAGCGGGGCTACTGCTTGACAGGGGGCCGGAGCTCGCAGCAAACGCAATTAAAACTTTGTCAAATGTTGGCCAAAAAAATGAAGTTTTAAATTTTTTTATAGAAAAGTTTTTAACACCATAAATATCTAGATTATTATTTTTTTGAAATTTAAAGAGCAAAATAAAATTTTTTGGGTAGAAAATGACTTGTTTTTGTGTTGTGAACAAGTGTGACATTACACTGAAACGGCACTGCGCAGCCGGAGCCACGTAACCGAGCCGCGAATTTCTTTTTCCTGCCGGAGCCGCGGGCGGGCGTTTGTTCTAGGCGGCCGGGCCCCGGGGCCCGGACCCATTCGTCACTTAGGTTACGGCGGCGGTACACTGGCGCGCCGCGTTAAGTTGCGTTACGTCGTGAGGCCCTGTAATGCCCGCCGTTACTCATGCGGGGGGACTTTAGCGGCCGGGCACGGCGGTGTGCTCTGCACGGCCGCTCCGTCGGCTCCGCTGTGTCGTGGTCCAGAGAACAGCCTCCCGGTCAGAATTGTGGTCCAGAGAACAGCCTCCAGGCGCCCTGGCAGTCCTCTGGCAGGCCTCTGGCAGGCCTCTGGCAGGCCTCTGGCAGGCCTCTGGCAGGCCTCTGGCAGGCCTCTGGCAGGCCTCTGGCAGGCCTCTGGCAGGCCTCTGGCAGGCCTCTGGCAGGCCTCTGGCCGGCCTCTGGCACCCACCCTGGACTTTCTTGCTGATCGAAGCAACATACCGGCTTCGTCGGCTGGATATGGGGCGGTGACAGATTCGAGTGGCCCCCCGCGGGGTCGGCGCGGCCCGCCTCGGCCATTATATGGGACGCTGTCCCTGCGCCCTCCGTCTGTCGGGCCTAGTTTGCCCCGCATGAAGGAGGGGCTCTGCGTCTAACCCCGCCGCCGCCGACGTTCCCGCGGGGGGCCGCCGCCGATGCCGGCCGAGAAGAGGGGGCTCAGGTCGGCATCCTCAGCGGTGTCAATCAAGTGGAGCAGAAGACAGCGGCCCGGGCCGGCCCTTCCCTCGCAGGCCTTTGCCGGGGCCTAGTCCACGCCAATCCCTTTCGGACCGCCCTTCTGGTGGGCCCGGGCCGGCAGAGGCACTCCCCGCCCGCTCCGCCTGCTCCGGGCCCGCGGGGCGTGGAGGGCGGAGGAAGGTGATCCAGGCCCTGGCCTCGGACAAGGCCGAACGCTGAACCCGAGTCCCCACCCCCCCCCCCCCCCTCTCCAGGATGCCGCCACCACCACCCTGAACAGCGCTTTCCACTCGGGTTGAGGCCCACAGGACTGCCGCTAACCTATCCCAATGAGATGTTGCCCCCCACCCCCCGCCGCCCTCTCTCCGGGCCGGGCCTGTCGCAGTGCCCTTGCGGCGCCCTCTGCTCGCGCACTGCCGCTACCGCACACCATGGAAAGGGAGAGAGAGAGAGCAGGGCTAGAGGGAGAGGGGGGCGGTCGACCGTACGCTGCCGCGAAGGTCGTCACCGGGTATGGCTCTCGGGTCGTCGACCAACCTTGGCATTTGCGGCGTTGCCCTCCGCGGCCCTCGGCGGCCCTCGGCGGCCCTCCACGCCTCCCTCAGCAGCGTGGCCCGCCCTTAAGGGTCCTCCTCTTTCCTTTCCTCATCCGCGGCCAAAGCCCTTTTTCTGAGGGCCGCGGCCGCCTCTCGCCGCTTTACGGCTCCCCGTATACACACCTCGCCGGGTTTTAGAGCCGCCACAAAAGTAAGGCACAGCCGACGGCCGACACCCGTCGTCGGCGTCCTCCGTCGACGGAGGCGACGTCATCGCCGTCGTATCGCCGTCCTGGAGGTCGTCGTCGTCGGCGTCCTGGCGTGGCCGTCGGCCCCGCCCTCGACCTTGCCCGGTCGTCGTCCTCCCCCCCATCCCATCCTGTTCCTCTGTCTCTCTTCATTTTCCTCCCCACTGTGTTCCCGCCTCCAATATCCCTCTGCCGCCACCGCTCCCTCCCCCCACCCCCCGCGTCCGGAGCGCGCTGGCTGGTCCCGGTAGGCCTCGCTCGCCGTGCCTGCTCGCTCCCTCTCTCTCTCTCTCTCCAGGCGGGCCCGGCATCACCCCGTCTCTCTCTCTCTCGTCCGCTCTCGCTCGGGCCTACCCCCATCTCACGTCTCCCTCACACTGGGCGTCCCACCCCTGTCCTCTCCCTCTCTCTCGCTCGCTCGCGAAATTTCCAGAGCGCGCACAGAGGCAGCGTCGGCCTTGGTGCGTCACTTTAGAGGGAGCGGACCGGTTCCCGCTGGTCCTGGCGTGGGGAGGGGATGAGGGCTGCGGGGGCTGCGGGGTGCGGCCGGGCCTGCGAGGGGTGAAAGCCCCTGGAAGACCTTGAACTCGGCTCAGCGCGCCTGCCGCCGCCGCCGCCTCCCGTTCCCGGCGGTTGCTTTTGTGCCGAATATTCGCCGCTCTGATAGCGAGAAAGCGGGCGTGGCCCTGCGGCCCTGCGGACGGGGCGCGTCTGCCGTGCCCTTCCCCGCAGCCCCTCAAGGGCGACCGTATTCCTATTTCGTCGTGCCGCCACAAGTATATAAGGGCCGGGCCGGGGCGCGGCGCTGCGGTCGGCAGAAGAGAGAGGAGGTCACCCATCGGGGCCCCGGCGGGACCCCCGGCCGGGCACACGGGCTGGGTTAATTTGGGTGCCCGGAATCGGGCCACGCCGACGACGACGAAATTAGAGGGACTGAAGGTGAAGGGCGGGACGCGAGAGATTCGCGTAGAATCACACACTGTAAATGTGCGCCCTGTTGTGAGATCTTACGCCCTCGGTAAACGCAAATGTAGCCTTGGGAGCCGGCATTATCCGTTTCACCAGAAATGGCGACGGGTTCGACGCCGACCGGAGGCGGTTCAGGCGCGCCCGCACCGCCGTGGACCGTGCGGTCCCCTCGGCCTAGTCCAGAGCCGTCGGAAACGCGCGGCGCGAACGGGCGGCGACTGCCCGAGAGCCGGCGGCAAACGTCGCGCCGCCCGGCAGGCAGGCAACCCCCAACACGCGGCTGTGTGGCGGGCTGGTCCGCGCCTACCTCCCAGGGGCTGCGGGGTGGGGAGGAGGAAGGGTGGGGGTGAGTTCTACAGAGTCCCGAGGGATGGCGCTGCCGGTCAGCGGCGGGACGCTGGCTCTCGCGGGGTGCTCCGTCCGGCGCCAGCACGACCTCCCGGCGGCTCCGCCGCCTCCACCGCATCGGACTCGCGTCGACCTGTTTTGTTGTCGCACCTCAGCTGAAAGTGGCGTTGGCGTCGGTCGCGGTTGTCCGAGGCGGCCAGCCACGCAGGAGGGAGCGGCGGCGGCGTCTGTTCATGGGGACGCCGGCCGACCGAAGGGCGTCGGCGGCGGGGGGCGCGCGGAGCGTAGGGCGTGGGGCACGGGGCGCGCGCTTGCCCTAGTCAGCCGCGGCCCGCGGCCGCTCAGCAACAGGAGCCGTAGGGTAGGCGCTGTCCGTCTACGCCGCGTCGGGTAGGGCTTGGCCTAGGTTAGGCGCTGCCGGGCGGCGCGCTAGCGGGGGAGGGGAGGGGGGCGCGCGGCCTGGCACAGCCCGGCCTAGGTTAGGCTAGGCCCCCCCGGCAGGCCCAAGGTCGCACGTCCGGCCGCGGGCCCCACCCACCGCCGCAGCCGGCGCACACCCGCGGCCCGGGGGCCCACCTCAGGCCGGGCCGGCTTAGGCTAGGCCCGGGCTACAGGCTGCCGGCTAGCGTCACGTGACCCAGCGGCCGTGCAGGAAACACGTAACGCTCAGCGGCGGGGTGGCAGCAGCGCGGGCCTAACGGTGTCCGCGGACTTCCGACATGAGGGGGAGAGAGAGAGAGAGAGAGAGAGAGAGAGAGAGAGAGAGAGAGAGAGAGAGAGAGAGAGAGAGAGTCAGACAGAGTGGGAGTATGAGAACAGCGGTGTTTGGACGAGAACCAGCCCGGCGTGACGTCACCGGACCGACAAGCGCGCACGCAAACGGTACAGGAAGCCCGCCGGCTGGGCCGGGCTGGCTGGCCTCTGGCAGCGCCTGCGTTCGAAAGTCGTGTGCCGAACACATGTCCTTCAGGGCAGAGGTCGGGCATGACTTGTATGTGGGAGCTGCCGCGTGTCTTCCGCGGCGGGGCAGAGGGCGTTTCCAACGGGAGATCAGGATAGGGAGGAGGTTGTTGAAGGCAGTGCCCGTCCAGCCCCCCCCCCCCCCTACGGTCCCCTTTAACGCTACGCGTTTGTGGACGCCCCCCGGTCGCGGCGCGGCCAACGACCGGCGCGGAGGTCGAACAGGTTACACTAGCCGAGTCCGATGTGGCGGTGGCACAGGCGGGCAGCCGCACCAACTTAACACGTTCACTGCGGCGTTGTCCCCCATGTGGACAACGCCCCTCCGAACCCCCGTTGCGGCGGCGTTTTCTAGGAATAAGTTCGTACTTGCTACGCGTGCTGCGAGGAGAAAAATCGTTTGACTGCGGTTACATTTTGAGGGTAGGACCTTTAGGCATAAGAAAATTTTCCCCTATCAGCAAATTGGCGTTGTCCACATGGGGGACAACGCCGCACATTCTGAAAATATAGTCAACGTGTGCGGTGTTGTCCCCCATGTGGACAACGGCAGGTTTTGACTCAACCGCGTTCGTTTTTCCACGCGTTGCCTGAAAATTGTTTTTTTTTTTTGTGTCATTGTGATTTTTTATATTTCAACTTCTTTCTTTTAGAAATTTGAAAATTTGAAAATATTAACAATAATACATATCAAAATTACATTACATTAATAAATATATCACAAAAATATGAAATTCTAGTATCACAAGACAGTAATAAATATATCTTAAAAATATTATTAAATTCTTGTATCACAAGACGACTAAAAAATTAGGCAGGAAATCTTAACAAGTCTACAATCGCTTGTGGACGCGATTGAAGCAGTCCAGGCACATGGGTGGGCAGCCTGGGCAGTCCCTGCAGAATGTATTGATCCTCCTGATCTTGGCGGGCGCGCTGTCCCGCGTCTCTCCCTGGGCCCGCAGGTGCTCGTAGCGAAGAGAAGAGCGGCAAGGGGAACCCCAACCAGCTAGGAATCAGATGAGCCAACGGAGCACGCAGGGGACGGCGAGAGCAGCGCGTGGACCGAACGCAGTTGGCAGCAGTGGCAGTGGGCTTTGTCGACGCACCACTCCTCCACGCACGCCCCTCGCCCTGTCCCGGACACCTCGTGGCCGCGGCGAGCCCATGCGAGAGGGCAAGGGGGGAGCGGAAGGTGAGGCGGGGCGGTGGGGACGGGGGGAATACTCGCCGCCGCCCGCGGCCGCGGCCCCGCGCGGCCGAGTCGGCGGGCGGCCTCTTCCCCCCTTCCCGGAGTCCCGCGCCTGCACCGCCATCTCGTGGCGGCGGGAAGAAGCTCGAACAGCCTGTTGTCCACCATGTGGACAACGCCGCACTGGAGTAAAATATGTGTGTTGTCCACATGGGGGACAACGCCGCAATTTTGGACCGATTTTTCAAATTCAGCGCCGCAGTGAACGTGTTAAATAATTACCGGTATTCGAACCCGCGACCTCCGCGTGCGCGACAGCCAAAACGACACCGCAGGGCACGTAGGGCAGCATCGACCAGGGGTGGGGCGGGAGGACCCCCCGCAGGGACCCCCCGCAGGGCCCCCCGCAGGGCCCCCCCGGCAGGGCCGCGTCCTTGAGGGGTTAGCGGTTGGAGGGGGGCCAAGCAGAAACCGGCTGAGCAGAGCGGGGAGCGGGGCGGCGCGGAGCGGCAGGCTCGGCTACAGCAGCGTCTAGCTTAGGTTAGGTTATGGCCGGCGACCGCGCGGCACGCATCCCAATAACCGGAGCTGCTCGGCAGTCCTTGAACGCTCGGAAGCTCGCCGCCCCGCTGTGCTACCGAAATAAAAGAGAGACCACCCTGCCACCCTGCCGCCTCCCCTCCCGCCCACTCTCTCTGTGCGGGTCGGTATTCGAGCCGGGGCCTCCGCCGAAGGACATCGCGAATTGCCTTCAGATAAAGGCCCAACGACTTCCCCCCCGCTAGCGCCGTTACGGCAGTGGGCCGCGGCGGCGTTTCTGCTGCGCGGCGCGGCCGCGACTCGAACCCGCGGCAGCCGCGGACCCACGCAACGCGCTCCGCCTGCCCCACGCGCCGACGCCCCCCAACTTCGGGCCCCTCCGGGGGCCCCGCCGGGGGCCAACTTCTCATACTGCGTTGGGATAGTTAAGGCCGCTCCTCTTCCCGCCGGGGGTAACCCTAGCGCCGCCGTCGGGTCCCGCTGCTGGAGAGGTGCTGGAGAGGTCCTGGAGAGGCGGTGGAGAGGCGTGCGGGCCAAAGGAGTGTAGTTTGCCTGCTTTGGGCCCTACTTGGCGTTCGTTACCAATTCCGGAGCCGCCGGAGCGTCTCCCGTGGACCCCGGCCGCCTTCCAGGGCCTTCCAGGGCCTTCCAGTGGCGTCGGGTCCCGTTCACCACGACGCCAAACGTTAGACACAATATAGTCCACACGGCCTCCAGCCACAGGGCCGCGCTCGAGCGTGACTCGCCAGTGGGTGCTCGAGCACGGGGTGTCCCCCGCGGAAACGTCGTTTGAGGACGGCCCCTTATAACCGACCTCGAGGGGAATGGAACAGTGCCTCGGCGACTTGTACGGCTTTTCGGGGCAGCAACAGGGGACAGGGCCGGCATTCTGATCCATTGTGCGACGAGGGGCCCGGAGAGAAAAAACGAAATGATTTCGGCCACAACGCCAAGGCCGCCGACGTCGGCCTGCCCTTCCTTCCCGCCCGAGGGCAAGGAGGCCTCCGGCAGCTACGGGGGGCCGCGGGGGGCGGCGCCGACCCCGGCACCGAGCCGTCGGCAACAGGAGTCGCCGGCGGCCTTGTGAGGAAGCAAAAGTGGTCCGAGGGAGCGACAGAGAGGGATGGAGGAGGGAGAGCGAGAGCGAGAGAGACGGGCGATGAGCCTGTTTCCCTGGACCAAAAGGGGGGTTGAACAAGGCCCACCTTGACTAGTCACGTACAAGGGATTGGAAACGACCCGGCGACACACCAGGCCTCTGAGGAATTTCGAGAAGACGACCCCCCTCCCCTCTCCCTCCCTCTCTCTGTCTCTCTCTCTCTCTCCTTTCACCCCTTCCCTCCCTTTCACTTGCTGGTCGTCATTATTATCCCAGCCGGCTGACGCACGGAAGGGCGCGTCCTAGCCGCCGCCGCCGCCGCCGCCCCGGTCCTTGGCAATCACTTGGACCACCCGGCGGCCAAAACATGCCGCCAGCCACCCCCCCCCCCCCCCCTCGGCAGGGCAGCCCCCCCTGGTCCCGCCCCCGGCGGCCCCCTGCCAGCGACTATTAGTACCGCCCGCTCTGTTTTCCACCGGTCATCGCGAAATTTATTGCGAAAACAGCGCCCAGCAGCAGCCCAGCAGTTCTGGTCCCGGGGAGTTTGCTTGTGTAACCCAGGCCTGCCAGGGGGGGGGGGGGGGGGGGGGGGGGCTGCTGGCCTGCGCCACCCCCGTCCGTCACCGCGGCCGTGTGCAGGGATCGCCGCTTCGTTCGGTCAAGTAGTGGGAAGCTCCAAAACGAGCATAGATAAAGCGCAGAGATAAATCGCATTTTTTTTCTGAAAATAATAATAAGAAATAATAAGAAAAAATTTCGAGTTCCGTGCAACATGTTTGGAAAGTTGTAAAGCACGTCCTCAAACATGGCAGCCAGCAAGCCTGTGTGTCGGATTTCAGTAGGCCGTTTTCGGGTACAGACGCCGTCTCCGGTTACACGGCCGTCGGGGATTCTGTCTCTCTCGCTCTCTGGCCTGCCGGAGGGCGAGCTCGGACGGCCCCCGGGTCCGGTGTTCCCCACCCTTGAGCCAGTTTATTTGTTCGCCGCGCTCGGGGCGGAAGCGTCGCCCCGTTCGGATTCCAGCCGGCGGCGGCCCCGCGGGCCCCTCACTGCCCCGCACCCTTCACTGCCACTCGCCTGGTATTGTTTTCAAGGTTCCACCGCCCCACTTGCCGCTTATTTGGGAAAGCGATGAGTGAGAAAACAGCTCGGCGGAAAGCCGCGTCCTCCTCGGATCGCCCCAGTTTCGGCGAGAATGGACGGCATTTATTGCATCACAGCCCTTTAAAAGTGATTATTTTTAATTTCATGTTGACAAACTTTTCCAGATGCGCCTATGTGCTGAATCGAGATAGGGGTAGGCTGCCATCAGCGGCATTATTTCGTTTCCGAAGTTTCCTCTGGGAAACCGCGGCATTAAGCCGGATCCCTGGAGGGGATGGGATGAAATGGTGTATTACCGGCCCGAGGTACTCCGAACAGCCCCACTGTTACCCCGAATCACCCCAAATAACGCGGCAGGCCGGACCACTCGGCCCTCATTTAGGATGGGCGAATCCCAGCCGGGGGGACGAATTCCTGGAATCGCCAAAGTCCTCGCGTCTCCTGTAATCCACCAGGACAGGCCCGATTTTCCTTCTATCATGTCAACGTCCCCGTCTCCGACTTCACCTTCACTATGTCTGTCTCTGTCCCTTTCCCTCTCTCTCTTTGTCCCTCTCCCGCTCCCTCCGTCTCTCTGTCTCTCTCTCTCCCTCCGTCTGCACACGCAAGTCTATCACCTTATCACAGGGGCCAATCTCAGGGGGGTGAACAGGCATCGTCTGTGTGTCAGGAGGGTGCGGCGAGGGCGGGGCAGGCGTCGCTTTTCCTGTTTGTCTCCCTCTCATTTCCTCTCCATCGCATCCCCTCTCTCTCTCTCTCTCTCTCCCTCTCTCTCTCTCTCTCTCTCTCTCTCCCTCTCTCTCTCTCTCCCTCACTCACCCCCCTCGGGCACACGGCGTACTACAGCGGCAGCGGTGCGTTCCCTTTTACGACAATGTTTGCGCCGTCCTTTTATTTCCCGCTCCCTTGTCTTTGTCACGAGAAATCTGCCACTTTGATGACGTCCCGGCGCCGAGCAAGCGAGTGAAGGGTGCGGCAGGCGGGTGAAGGGGTGGGTAGGGGTGAGGGGTGAAGGGGGAAGGAGAGGGGCGGGGGAGGAGAGAGGGGGCGCTTCAAAGGATCATGTGCGACATCGTGCATTGTCCTGTGAGAGTGGTCGGGGTCGCTGGGAAGGGCGTCCTCTCTCTCTCTCTCTCTCTCTCTCTCTCTCTCTCTCTCTCTCATCTCTCCCTCTTCCTCCCCCTGTCTGTCTCTCTCCCTATGTCGCTCCCCCGCCACTTTCTCTCCCTCTCTCTCACTCACCTGTCAGGCGCAGCAAAGGCTCGGCTGCTGACTGCTGCGAGTGGTGAAGCCGAAGCTAAAACTTCGGAATGCGCGGAGCCGCGGGGCGCGGACGTGGGACGGCGACAGTTTCCAGCCCGAGGGTGAAAAACAAGCAGAAGGGATCCGATGGGGGCGGCAGCGTGCGCTGCACACCCGCTGGGATATCAGGCGCAGAGATCACCGTATCGTCATCACACGCCGTCACTATCACCACAACTATCACCTTGTCACCGTCAGTATCACCTTATCACTGCCCTGCGTGGGCACTCGTGTCACACACATGCCACAAAAAAAAAGACGTGCGGAAGGTGGTATGGAAGGTTCCGCGCAAGAATAAGACGAAAGGAAAACGAATAGAAAATAAATGCACAGACATGCATTTCCAGGTCGCCGCCGCACCTTTTGTATTCCTGTCGCTTTCGGTATTCTTTCCTTTGTGTGTCTCTCTCTCCCTCTTTCCCTTTCCCTGACAAACCCGCGCCGTCTCTCTCTCTCTTTTTTTCCCTTTTTGACAATGTCGCCGCGGCCGCTACGCGTTGTGCAAGGTCCCACGGTGCTACAGCGGGACGTTTCGCACATCCCCAGGGCCACATGTGTGTGTGTGTGTACGACGTGTGCTGTGTAAGTGTGTGTGTGTGTGTGTGTGTGTGTGTGTGGTGTGAAGGTGGTGGGGAAGCGACCTCCACGCAGCGTAAGCCCGCTGGGGGGGAAAGAGAGGTGTGGTTAACATGGGGGAAGCACAGAATAGTAAAGGAGAAAGAGAGACAGACAGACGGGGGGTTGTGTTGGAGCCTCGTGGTGGTGGACCAGAGAGAGAACAGAGAGAGAGAGAGAGAGAGAGAGGGGGAGAGAGAGAGAGCGCAGAGAGGAGGGGCTGGTAAAAGAGGTGAAAGCGAGAGGGTGATGTTGCGGGCAGGAGTCGCTGGTGAAACGGGTGCGGGCGGCGCGGGCGGCGGAGTTTCGGTACAGCGACCTGTGGAGGGTAGCGAGCGAGCGAAAGGGGATATGGTTGCCTCGGCAACCCCCCCCCCCCCCCCTCTCCTCCCCCGCCGCCCCTCCCGCCGTCTCCCGGACGAAGGTGAAAGTGTGCTGCTTGCTGGAGAAAGGGCGTGGCTGGGGAAGGGAGAGAGAGAGAGAGAGGCACAGACGGTGGGTGCTGGGTGTGCGAGTGAGACAGGGACGGGAGAGCGCGGACACAGTGGGATTGAGCTCGAAGAGCTGAGCCAGGCTGAAGGGAGGTTCGCACCGCTCTCGCTCTCTCTCTCTCTCTCTCTATCTTACTCTCTTTCTCACCCACCCGCCGACTCCGGGGAAGGGGTGGAAGGGAGACGGAGATAATATCCATTCGCCCCGTCTTAATATTTCCCTCCTACCCTCGCTACGGCCTGCTGTAGGTGTGTGTGTGTGTGTGTGTGTGTGTGTGTGTGAGTCGTGGGGGGTGCGGTACGTGTGTGATTTGGACGTGTCATTTTCATGCCGTATTTTCCTGTTGTTCGCAGGTATGAGCTCGCAGGGGCATTGGTGTGCGGCGTGGCCGTGCTTGCTGGGGCCCGATGCCGCCATTACGGCCGGTTCGGTGAGACAAACCCTGCTTTTTATCGGCTCTCCCGCCTCCGGTGGGGATTCGAACCGCGGCGCGACGCCACAGGAGAACGAAGACGAGGGTGTGTTTTTCTATTGCGCCGCTCTCCGGGCGGCGGCGGCAGCCACGGCCAGTGGTGGTGGTGGTGGGGGGCGGCCAACCCTGCCCCGTCCTACAGGCCTACAGCTGGGGCTAGGCCTAGGCCAGCCACCCCGGCCGCGCCCGCACGGAGCAAAGTCACCTTGGCCCGGTGGGACCGTTGAACTCCCGCGTGCCGCGCCCCCCGCGGGCCCCCGCCGCCCCGCGCCGCCCCGCGGGCCCCGGCCCGTCCCCGGCCGTCCCCGGCCGCTGCGGGGCGTGTTCAGTTCACCAGCAAGGGTTCTGTCGCCGCCCCACCCCCCGGCCCGCCCCCCGGCCCACCCACCGCCTGCCATAGGATGGCAGGGATACGACGGTCTTCGCGGCTCATTTAAAAGTTACAAGGCGCTGCGGCGCTACAGCTCGTCCGCCGCGCGCCGGATTTGATCTCTGCGCGACCTTTTCGCGCGAATGTGTGTGTGTGTGTGTGTGTGCCGCTGTCGTGCCGGACAGCCCGACGCCAGCCAGGCGGCTGGGCCCGGCGCCACCGTCCCTTGTGAATTATCCAACATTAGTCGGAAGCCGCCTCTGTCGTTACGCAGGTGTGCTGCCCTGCAGCCCCCCCCCCCCGCTGGGCCCTAAGTTAGCGATTCGCTTCCAGCCGGGACTCACCACAAGTTTGACAATTTCTACTTTTTTTTGCGACTTCCAAACATTGCTGACATTGCCTCCATCGAGCTCCAAAAGAGTTTTTTTTTCTTCAAAATTGCAAAATTAATTATGTGATCCCATTTTTTTTTGTGATCTTTAGCTCAACACGAATCGATAACATGCACACAATTTCAGGCTTTAACATAAAATTTCGTTGTGCACTTTTTCTTGCAGTGACGGCTGTGACATCACGTAGGTTATGCATGGCCCGAAACCACTGCTCTGCATTTTTCACTCGCTGGGAGGGCTGAATGCGGGATGTCCGCACGGCCTCGATTCTTCAAAAACGAACACGAATCAGTCAATTTTTCACCCCCGAAAAAAAAGAAGATACGCCCGCTTGGTGTTTCCTGCGTTTTTTATAGGAAGGGGTTGACTCTCCAAACACGAAACCTTTCGCACTTCCACACCCTGAATCTAGGCTGTCCCCATGTTTTCTGCATCAGGCAACCAACGAAAAAGAGAGAGAGAGAGAGAGAGAGAGAGAGAGAGAGAGAGAGAGAGAGAGAGAGAGAGAGCGGAGAAGTTGGCAGAAACTCGTGCGGCCTTGACTCGATTCCGGTTCGATTTCTGACGATCGTGTGTGAAAGCTGCATTTTTCAAAAAACGCACCAAAAAAGTGTGTGAAGTTCCTGATGATGTGGGTTAAGAGGGATGGGACGGACCGTCAGTCGCGTGCATTTAATTTTTTTAAAAGGGGGCGGATAACGCGGAGAACTGGAAATAGGAGGAAAAACGGCAGAACGGCAAGTTTAATGAGGACGGCCCAAGGACGGGGGCGGCGGTGAGTCTGTCGGGCCTATCCGCCCTCAGTCAGCGAGGGCTCCGAATAGCGCGCCAAAGTTCAAACTGCGGCGCGGGAGTCAATTACCGCAAGACAAACACTAAAAGGGAGAAGGGAGGGACTTTTAAAAAAGAAGAGAGATTGAGAGAGAGAGAGAGAGAGAGAGAGAGAGAGAGAGAGAGAGAGAGAGAGCTGTGTAGTGCTGCTGGAGAGGGATGCTGGGTGCGTGTGGTGTTAGGGTTGGCAGGCCTGGGGCACACAGCACACCCCGGCAGGGCGCGCTCCCAGCTCGCACTCCGCGCGCCACGGCCCCTTACGGGTGCCGCTGGGTAGGCAACCCCAGGGCACCGGTGCGCAGCGGGACTGCCTACCCACCACGGCTGCCACGAGCGGCCGCACGGGCGTCCCTCCCCGTTACCGCCGGCCGGGCTCGGTCTCTCTCTCTCTCTCTCTCTCTCTCTCTCTCTCTCTCTCTCTCTCTCTCTCTCTCTCTCTCTCTCTCTCTCTCTCTCTCTCTCTCTCTCTCTCTCTCTCTCTCTCTCTCTCCCTCTCTCTCTCTCTCTCTCCCTCTCTCCCTCTCTCCCTCTCTCTCTCTCTCTCTCTCCTTCGTTCCCTACACTGGAGTAGTAATACCGCCTCTGCGGGGTGTCTCCCCCGCGCCACCGCTGACGGTGACCGGAGAACGAATCCGAACGAAGGCAGACGTCTCCTTGTATCCCGAGGTGGTCCGCGCGGCTCCCGGAGCCCGGACCCCGGGGCCCCGGCTTGCATATAAATTCTTCCTTTGATATCGGCAGCGCTGCGGGAGGGGGCACCGACCACTAGTGCTCGGGGCTTACGGATGACGGGGGTGGACGGGGGGGGGGGGGGGGGGGGGGAGGTACATTGTGGCCCTGGGATGGAAAACACTGCCCCCCCCCCCTATGACTCATACCACCCCTACACATTCTACACAAAGTAGCAGAAGGGACGGTCAGAGACGGTTGTGTGCGGTAGTGCGCAGCAGAAAAAAAATATTGTCGTCATAGGACAAATGTCTCGGTATGCGATTGCATTTGAGGAAATTTCAGAAAATAAAATTTTAAAAAGCGCTGGGAATAAAGGGACAGCCAAAGACAGACAAGGGGACAAAGGGGTACTTTTCGTCAATTATGTTCGCTCAGCCGAGTCATCGGTTCGACGACTTCCCCGTAGGCGTGCGAGAGAGATCGGAAGAGAGAGTATGTGTTGTGTGTGTGGGCGGGAGCTCGTACACACACACACGCGGTGCAGACAAATGAATGTTTAAACGCGCCCCGCCCGGGAGTAGAGGGGTCGGCGGGGGCCTCCCGGATAGGACGTGGGTACCGCCCTACGGAAGAGAAGGATCTCTCCCCTTCTCTCTCCTTCCCTCCCTGCCTCCCCCTCTTTCTCTCTCTCTCTCCAAGGGGTGGCCGCACGAGCCGCGAGGGGAGGCCGCCGCGGTGCATGCCGGGAAGGACCGAACCGAAGCCGGAAGGGGGAAAGGCAAGCGAGTAGCGGCGGCCGGGCGGGGGGGGGGGGGGGGTGGCGGTGGAGGGGGTATGAATATTCATGGCAGGTATTGAGGACGGGGGCTCGTCTGGCGGCGGGGGGGGGGGCGGGGGGGGGGGGGGCCCAGACAGCGCAGGGGGGTGGCGCTAAGCCCCGGCGGGGGGCGGCGGGGGCACGGCGGCAGCTTGTCGACGGTGCTGCACGTCCCCGCCGGCCCCGCCGGCCGCCACGTCAGCCCCCGCGCGCGCCGCCGCCTCCTAGAAGCAGCCCGTCTCCCCGCGCGCTGTCCCTGCCCGCCTCCAGTAATGAGACGACGGCCCGCTCCTGGAGCCGCTCCTCCAGGGACTCCGGCGGCGGTGGCCGTCCTGGACGCGCCCTGGAGAAGCCCGCTGGAGAAGTCTGCGGCGCCGCGCGCACAAGTTTTGATGGATTTTATTACATGCTACTCCGTCGTCTCGTCGCGTCGCGCATCCCGGGCAAACACACTCCACTTTCGATTCATGCCCGGGGCGGCTACAGGAGGGGCCTCTGCCGGTGGCTCTTCTAGGGTCGTGACCCCGGCGGCGCCGCTGGGCGCTGCGCCCGCACTCCTGTGCCGTGCCCCCGTGCCCCCGCAGGGCCCCCGCCGGCCGCCTGGAAGCGAGCGCTGCCGCGGGGCGCCGCCGCCGACCAACTCGAGGGGTTATCCGCAAGGGTCAACAACTTCCTGTACTCGTCATATTCACGCTCGCAGATACACTGCTGTCGGGACTGTGCCCAAGTAAATGCGGTTAGGTTGGAATAAAAATTGACTAACTAACCGCAGAGTGTTGTGTGGAGGATTGAAATGCCAACCCAGCAAAAAAATAATCGTAACTGTCTTTTGTCTTATTTTGAAGTCAAACTTTATGTACTGGACTTTAAAAAATTATTGTACACAATAAAAGGCAGTTTCTAAAAAAAACACACACACACGCGTGTATCGAAGTCCCGTGTGTTGCTGCCCGGTCTTTTCTAAACTACGCTGTTTTGTTGGGGCGTAGTATTCGAACCCGCCGCCCGATACTCGAACAGCGCCGCGGGGGAACCGGTGCCCACCCGCTACATCCAGAGGCGTCAATTGAAAATACGGCCGGCCACTGCCCTGCTGGCCCCGCCGGCCCCGCCGCCGCCGGCCCCGCCTGGCTCATGCCCTGGATGTGGGTCGGACGGGGAGGCCAGACCCCAGACGGCGACGGGTCGGCGGGGACCCCAATGGAGGCTCTGCGGCCCCAGAGGGGGCCCCCGACACGCGATGTTCCGCCCTCGTTCGTCCACATCCGGGCAACCCGGCAGACCCTCCCAGCGGCGAGTGGGTTCACGCGACTGGACTACTGGAGGTGCAATGCTGTGTTTCCTCGAAATGTTTCTGAAATTTGTCGACACATTGTAGAGGGCGTCCGGCAGTACTTGAACCCGCTCAAGTACCGCGGCGCTGCTCTCCGCTGAAACACGGACTTAGGGTTCGAGTACTTTGCTTGATGCGAAACTGTTTTAAGAACTGCCTCTTGGGAAATAGACAGCCGTCGTGCGTCACCGCCGGGCCGCGGTGAGGTTGCGCCCCCTGTCTGGGCCCGGCCAGACGGGGGCGTGGCGTCACCCCCCGGGGCCTGCTAGCCCCCCGCCGGCGTAGGCCCCACTACACCACGGGGGGAAACGGCATTTCAGCGTCCGGGGTCGGTATTTGAACCCGCGTCAATTTCTTACTCTTCGCTTTTCGACCGGCGTGGCCCTCACGCTCCGCCAGCCATCTGCCACTCAGGCGCCGGGGCCGGCAGGGCCCGGGATGTTTGGGACGCGCGAATCCACAGGAAAGGGGTTTCTGCGCAGATACCGCCAATCTTTTATTCCCCCCCCCCCCTCTCTCTTTTTTTTATCTATTTATTCGCCCACTACTCCTGCGGATGTTAGGGGAGGGGAGGGGTGAGAGCAGGGGCAGGGAGAAGAAGGGGAGGGGCGGCGGTGTTGGAAGCCGCCTCGCTGCCCGGTCCATGGCCTCGACAACCCCTGACTGCGCCCCCCCCCCCTTGCGCTCCCCGCTCACTTTCGCCCTCTCCCTCTCTCTCTCTCTCTCTCTCTCTCTCTCTCTCTCTCTCTCTCTCTCTCTCCACATTCGCCTCTCCGCACCAATTCTCGACGGTGCTTCCGACGCCCACGGAACTCTGTGAGGCCACCGCCGCCGGTCGGCCCCCATGTTCCCTTTGCCGTCTCCGCCACATTCCCCCCCCCCCCTCTATCCTCCTCCTTCTTCTTCCCGATATCTCACTCTTTCTATTGCCATACCATGTCATGTCGGCGGCTGCCTGAGTGTAGCTCGAAGTGTAGCTCGGATTTTTGAACAACGCTAGAAACGCGTGTGAGAGTCCCACATGAAGCCCTCCCATATAACTAGACACGCGATTTTTTTGGGAAATTTAATCGCACGGCGACCGCGATGTTATCACGATTTTATCACGATGTTATCACCGGTGGTGGTTGGCGCCCCGCCCCGCCCCGCCACGCCACGCCACGCCCAGCCACGCCGGCCTGGCGGGCGGATGTGTTCACGGGACAGGGTAGTAGGGGCGCCGGCAGCCGCCGGGGGGTTGTGTGTGTGTGTGTGTGTGTGGGGGGGGGGGGGGAGAGCAGGCCATTCCCAAGCAAAATCGATAGCAGACAGGAGCGGGGGGCGCGGGGGCCGCTGCGGGAGCGCCGGCCGGCGGGGAGGGGGGGGGGAGGGGGAAAGTGAAAGTGTCTCCCTGCCCCAACTTGTACTGTACTGTGCCTGGGAGGCCCGCAGCAGGGGGTGGAATCGGGCGCGGCGGCGTTGCTCCGTCCCTCTCCCTCGCGCATGTCATAGCGTGACTCTCTCTCTCTCTCTCTCTCTCCTTTGTCGGGGACTCCGAAGGGTCTGTGCATGTCTAGATTTGGCGGAGGAAGCGAGATAAGTGCTGGGAAGAAAAGAGCACGACATGCCAGCTGGCTGACGGTCAAGATATGGGGCCTGATGAATTCGCCTCGAGATGGGAAATCCTGCACGAAAGGAATCGCACCGGATAGTTTGGTAGTGTCTCTCCTGCGGACAGTGATGGTTATTCGCAGTCCGGGGTCTTCCATCCTTGTCCGACCCGCCCCAACACAGCCTCCCACTCACTCGCGCGCCCCCGCGTCCCCTGGGGACTCGCATATGCACAGCATGGTACGGCGTCGCCGTCATGCTCACACACTCCCCCCGCTCCCGCCACCCCGCCGCCGCCCCCAGGTAGCAAAAAGGGGCTCTCGCGGTGCCCGAAATTGGGCGCCTGCTGCCCGTGTCGTCTGCTAGCGTCGTCTGCTAGCGTCGTCTGCTAGCGTCGTCTGCTAGCGTCGTCTGCTAGCGTCGTCTGCTAGCGTCGTCTGCTAGCGTCGTCTGCTAGCGTCGTCTGCTAGCGTCGTCTGCTAGCGTCGTCTGCTAACTGCTTCGTGCTGCGTGGGCAGCGTCCCGTGACGCAGGCCGGGGTATGTGCGGCTAGGTCAGTGTGTGGGGATGGAAACCCGACATAACTCCCCCTTCGAAAACAAGACGACAAAACACGCAACAAAAAAAAAACACCCACACACACGGGAAAATTTGTCGGATAGTACAACACAAGTACAAACATTTTCTCCGAAATAAAACGGTGTGGCGGCGGGTGGCGGTCGCAGTAGGGGCGGTGCGGCGTGCGTGCCTGTGACTTTGCGGTAGGCCGGCGGGGGCCCCAGCCCAGCACTTTTACGTGTCATGTTTGTGTGTGTGTGTGTGTTTGGTGCCAGGACTAGCGCACTGCGCACCAGCGTTGTCGAGTCCCACCGCGAGCGGCGCGCCCTCTGCCGTCTCACTCGCTCTCGTTTCACTCCCCCGCCCTTCTCCGTCGCACCCGAAGGTCGGCCCTAGTCGAGTTTGCGCCTGCCCGGGCCTCCCGACGCGCCCCCTAGCCCGGCCTGGCTCGCCCCCCCCCCCCCCTCCCTACCCCCTCCGCCGGCGCGTCAGTGGTGGTGGGGGAGAGCCGGGCCCGTCCTTGGGAGAGTCTACTGACCTTATTCCCCCACCCGCCACCCCTCGCCCCGGGCACCCCGGGGGCCCGGCTGCCTACCTCAGCGGGGCCCCACAGCCACCCCTTCCCTCCCCACCAGGCCCGCCACCCCGGCCCACCCCCAGCCGGCGGCGGAGCGAACAACCCCTCGACTTTCAACTGACATTGGCGCGGGCATAACCCCCGGTATAGCCCGGGCGTTCGGCCGACGCTGGTATTCGAACCCGCGTATCTTCCCCCGCGCGACCGCTGCGTGGCCGTCGGCCGGGCGCGCCCCTCCCCGCCCGTAATTTGGTTCAATCTTCGTCAAACAGGCTGGGCGGGCCGGAGGCCCTCGGCCGCCCTCGGCCCACGAGGCCTACAGACGCGCCGCGCCCCCACGACACACCCCCGTAACTCGGGCCCCGGATTGGCTGGGCGGCGCGCGCCCGCTCCGTCACGTGACGACGTGCGCCGCCGCGTGATGGAGTCGTCATCCAATTTATGGCGCCCGAGTATAAATATAGGGGGCGGGGTGTGGACCCCTCCTGGCGGCGCGGGCGGCGCGGGTGGAGGTGTCAACGCGAACCCGCGACGCGAATAGAATAGTCAAGCGCCTACGCAACGTGGACGAGGTTTGTAAGCGTGGCGACGACAGAAAAAAAGGGAGGCGGTGGCGGGGCGCGCCACCCCCAGCCACCCTCTGCGGCCATTGTGCCCCTCCACCCCGACGCGGCAGCCGGTACCAGACATAAACAGCCCCGCCCCTCCCCCCTTCCTGTAATATGCAGCGCGCGGAGCCCCCCGGCCTGGAACAAAGGCTTCATTGCAAGGAGGGGGCCGAAGTCGGTCGCCAGGTGAGCGCGCCGGCGAGGCGACCCAGACTGGCCTGGACAGCACGCACGCCTTCCGGAGACGCGGCTGGACGCCGGCGTCTGGAATAACCGTGGTGGCCGAGCTCCGTGAGCGGAAGCCGCGGGCAGCGGGAACACTCGGGGCGGGAAATTTGAAACAGTGAGAGAGGCTTCCGGATTAGAACGGAGCTGCGAGGGGGAGAGAGAGATAGATGGACTCGACTGGACGCCGTAGTGTAAGAGAGATGGTGTCGTGCATGCCTGGCCGGGCATCTCACTCGCACTGCCGCAGTTAGGCGTGGCGTCCCGTCTCCCGTCTCCCTCGCACACCGCCGCCGTCGTGACCTCCGTCTGCGCTGGCTTGCGCCTGGATAGAGCCACGACGCGCGAGCTTATTTTGGAAAATAGTTTTTATTGCTGTGCGCGGGTATCGAACCCGGCGCTTTTTCGGAAGCAGCAATTGTTTGTTCCTTTTTATCGCCTGTTCCAATCGCCCTATCCTCCCTCGCGAGGGGCCGCAGGCGGGGGCCGTGGCACGGCGCCCAAACCCACCCCCACGGCGCCCGCCGGCCCGCCCCCGACTCACGCCAACACACGATTTTTCACTTTAGCCACCCGCTCCCCCCCCCCCTTCCATTCCGAGTACCGCCGGGGTACTCGCACGCCTACACGGAAGCCGGAGGGGTGGGTGGGCAGCTAGTGTAGGCATTTGTCAGAGAGAGAGAGAGAGAGAGAGAGAGGGTGAAGGGGTATAGAAGGGGGAGGAAGAGAGAGGTGAAGAGAGAGGCGGGAGAGGGAGGAGGAGCTCCCTCTCTCTCTCTCTCTGTCTCGGCCTCTCTTTCTCTCTGTCCTCTAGAGAAGCGCGTGGGAGGGTACCCCATAACTTTCCCCCGGATATGCGCAGAATAGAGAACAGTAAAAAGCGCAAGCAGAAAATGTCGTCACAGCTTCAGGAACCGGCGTTTGAACCGTGTTGTGCCCAGCCAACCAGCCAAAAAAAATTAGAAAAAGGAAAGAAAAGAATTTAAAAATCTTTGCTTCTGCGGCTCGCGCGTTACGAAGTTTGTGAACGGCCGCATTCCACCCCCGCCGTCCCGCCTTGTTCTTCTGGTCGGGAGCCTCTTGCGTCTCTGTCACACCCGCGCCCAGCCCTATGAGGTGCGACAGAGATAGCGCTGCCGCTGTAGTGCCGCTGCCCGTGCCGCGGCCGCGGAGCCCCTGCGAAGTGCAGCTAGGCCGGCCGCCGCGCAGCCCGGCGGAGCGTGCGGCCTACCCGGTCAGGCGCTCCCCACTGCGGGCCGGCTGCGGCCGCGAAGCCAGCGTGGAGCCGGCCACGCACCGCACCGACACAGCCGTAACACATCGTAATGAATCTTTTTTTCCTAAAAAAGTAAATCGAGACAATAAATGATACAAAATCTCCCGACCCTTTGTTAGGAAATTTTCGGAGAGAGTTTGGGTTCATCAGAAAAAAATTGGAAACAGGATGATTATATAGATAGAACTGTTATTAGTGGTATGGTAGTCAAGTATAAAAAGTGTTTTGAGTTTTTCAGAAAAAAAGGCGAAAATCTCCAAAATAATTAGGGTTACTGATTTTCCTTACAACTGTTAGAAATTTTCCAAAAATGTTTCTGACAGTATTGTATGCGAGGCGCCTCGCATACAATGTAAGCGCGGCGCCAAATCTGAGAAGTATCGGTAATTTTTGATCCCTTGACCCGCGGCAGAGATTGAGAGAGATTTGGAGATGACCCGCGTGCCGGAGTGCGATCAGCAGCCGGGTCCTCGTCGTAATGCCGCTCTCAAAATCCGTATTGCTTATAATATTCCGAGTTTTTATTTTTTTTTTTGCTCTTCTTCTTCTTTTTCTTCTCGCCGCTGCGTTGCGGCATTTCTTATCAGGTGCGAGCGGGTCGGCGTCAAGATTCAAACAGCGTTATTGGTCCTTGAATTAAGGCGCAAACCCGGCGACACTGTCAGAATAAGGAAAAGCGTTTATCTCTGAGATAGCAGCCACGGCCGGCGCAGCTAGACGAGGGGCAGGTGCTTCACGTCCTGCAGTTGCATATTCTCTCTCTCTCTCTCTCTCTCTCTCTCTCTCTCTCTCTCTCTCTCTCTCTCTCTCTCTCTCTCCCCCCCCTCGGCTGGCCGCAGTTTTTCTCTTTGGACTCCGATCCGAGTACGTGGAGACGGTGCGAGCGGGTCGCCCTGGCGCCGGGCGGCCCCCGCCGCGGCCCCCACAGAGACCCCCCTCGGCGTCCGCCATCCGGCTCGAGACGTTTGATCCGCTCTTTGAATCGATAAGGAGGCCCCCCCCCCCCACACTTTTCAAGGACGCCGCAAGGACCGAGGCCCGTCTGTCTGCTGAATGAACTGGCAAAACGTCGTGCACTGTCACCGCCACCGCCGCCTCGGTTTTTAAATATTTGAGGCGCGAAAATTTTCGAGAAGGGCGCGCGCGGGAGAGAGAGAGAAAGAAAACGAGAAAATGTTTCCCGCGGACAAGAAAATGGAGAAGAGCGGCTTTAAATCCCATCCCATCTCCCGCTTCTTCCTGAGGGGTTTCAGTCCACAATGAGGAAGCCCCCCCGGTTGCTTGCCGGCCCTCCCATTGTCTCAAACAAGCCAGTCGCCCCCTCCCCTACCCCTCCGCGGGGGGTTTTGGGGGGAAGCGCAACCCCAACATTCCTCCTCCCTTTCAAATTTCGTGCTCATTCTCTCGTCCAAGCGACGCCCTCTAGGGATCAGGACGAGCCCCGCGGCAGGCCGTGCGGCAGGCGGGGCCCCCGCGGGGCCCAGCGGGGCGGAGCCGGGTGGAGCGGCTGCAGTGAACGACCCCGCGTCGTCTATACACCGCCGTTTCCGTCGGGGGAGAGGGTAGGGGGAGGGGGCGTCCGACCGACCGCTCCGTCTCTGCCTCAGGAAGGGGGGAAAACATGCACCCCGGACCAGAGAGACTACAAATCTTGGCAAATGTTTGGTCCTGTACTTTCAAAAAATAATGGAGAATGTATTAGATCAAAACTTTTGAGTTGAACAAGCTATAGTTTCATTTGTGGTCTTTGTGTATCCAATCCAACCACACGCTAATTTATTTTTTGTTCGTGTTTTAAAAATCATTTTTCATTATTATGACATTATCTATCTATAATTTGCAGTTGCCGTCTTGGGTTAGCTGGAAGTCAAATTTGTTTTCCCCGTCGCCTCAAAGCGTTTCCCTATCGCTGACATTTGGGGTTGACGAGCCGAGCCATCATAAAAAAATAAGGTGTTAAGAGGTTCTTGGTCGCCTTTCTTTGCCTAACCTTTCCGAGAGTGAGCGCACGCATCGCGCTATTGGCAGCATCACGGCCCTCTGCCTGCCGATAACGTCGGCCAGATGATGTACAGCCGTGGCGCCGTGTAAAGGTTGCGAGATAACGCGCGCCGCGGGCTGAGCCCTTGTAAACTCGCAACAAGATGACGACTGGCGAATTTTTTATTTTTTTTTTACTCTCGAGTGTCTCTCGGACCGCTTTTTGTTTGGGTTCGCGTTGCACCGAACGTACGGAAAGCTTTATCACTCTTGCGGTTCTGAAGGTGTACCAACACGACGCGGAAAAATTCCGCACGAGCTTGGAGAATTCGGAAGTATTCGGTGACATTTTTGTCGCCCTTCTCAAACTCCGATTCGGAACCACAAAGACCCTGTAGAGATATATTTTTTTCTGTAATTACGTTGTTTTTTTTTCAAAGAGTTACTCATGCCGTCACCAAGTGATCAATAAACTTTGTGGCGTCCTGGCCGTGGCTCCCCCCTAATCTCGCTGATTAGTCGATACTTTTTCGGCTTTGTTTTCCGTCTTTGTCCGCGCGCTATCGGCGACTGGCGCCGCCGGTTCCGGCGGTGCATCCAAGTCGCTCGCGCCGACTGCCGCAATGGGAAAAAAAATTTCGTTGATCTCCATAGATTTTTTTTGTCAAATTTTCGCGCCTGCACTTTTCTATGCTACTTCAACTGTCCGGATAAATTTAGTAGATTTGATTTCAAGAGTGCTCAGTAAAAAAATAAAGTTAAACCACGTTGAAATTCGAAAACCAAGTCGAAATCGATAACTTCTTTTTTACGAGTGCGTGTGGCACTGCCCACCTCTGCACGTAGATGCCCGGCTCTGCCGGCGCTTAGCCGATCCTTTTTTAATGGTTGCCCGGCTAGCCGTGACGAGTGGACGTGGCCTGCCCCGTTCGTTTTTCATGCCTGCAGAATTTTTCCCCGTGACAGTTCCTTGAAAAACGCATCAAGTCTGAGCGCCGTCCGTGGTCCAGCCACAAAGGCACAGTGAGTGACGGCGAGGGGGAAGAGGGGGTAGACAGACCGAGAAAGAGGGAGGAGAGAGAGAGAGAGAGCGCGAGTAAGGCACGAGAGATGGGGATGCTGAGGCCCACAAATCGGCCGGAAGCTGTGAACCTCCTGACAGGGTGTATATACAGGGGCACCTCACGCGCTTCAGAAAGCGGAGAAAAAAAGAAAAAAAATCTCTCAAAGATTTCTCATAGTTAGTATGTTGATTTATTGTTCTAAATTCCCACCCAATTTTTTTCTCCTGAGTCGCAAGTGTGCTTTAGTGCGACTTGATTCATGTTTCGCGTGTTCTGCTCAAAACCCTCTCGCTCTCTCGCGCCCCCCGCCACGCCGATCCGTCTTCCGTCTGCTAGGGCCAAGCACCCCAGCGGTGGTGTACACACTCTCCCCCGCCATGGGGGCACTGATACAATACACATGGTATTACGTCTGATGGGTTGTGTGTGTGTGTGTGTGTGTGTGTGTCGGAAAACGCGATGGGCATTGTTTGTGTTGCTGAGGTCGGTCAGGTAGAGGGCGTTGGGCGCGCCGGTTGAACGCCCTCCCTACGGGATCATGTGCTCGCCCTTTGGGCACATGATGTCCTGCCGGTTCCGCCCCTCCCTCAGCGGTTCCTGACATCCTGACCACCCTCACTGTATGTTTGACATGCAAACATGGCCGCCCGGCTTATCAGGCGTCTGCGTCAGCAAGAAAGGCCGCAAAATAAAACGCAGCAGGGGCCCTTTCCAAAGAAAAAAAAAAGAAAAATTTTAAAAAAATCGGGATTTATTCAAATAACGCGCGGCGAACTTTGGCGTATAACTCCGTGACCCCGCGGCGGTGACCTCGGAGGGGTGACCTCAGCAGCGGGGCCTCAAGCACCGCGTCAGTGCGGGGGTGCGCCGGGATGAGGTGGTTACTGGACGCAGATGCGAAGGCCATCAGACCCCGGGGATGGCAGCCCGCACCCCGTGCTCTGTCTCTCTCTCTCTCTCTCCCCTCCCCTCTCCCCATCTCTCTCTCTCCCTCGCCGTCCCTCTCTCTCTCTCTAGCACACCCTTCACGGCAGCCGTCTCAACGCGTCCTGGACCACCACCGACCGCACCCGACCCAAAGTCTGCACGCGCGCCTGGAGAGAGAGCTGGAAAAAAAATTGCCGAAGTGAAAAGTTCGTGCCGATAAAAAAAAATAACGCCCCAGACGGCGGAGACCGCTGCCTCCGGCAGTCACCCGGGTAGGATTGTGTTGACAACCGCGACGAGGTGTCAGCAACGCACCGTACCGCCTGCTCACACAGTGCGGCAGGCACTTCTGCTGCCGCTGTTGCCTACTTCTCTGCGGCGACACTGCCCTGGACGGAAAAGGCACTATTTGCTTTGGCGGCACACACGGGGGATGGGGGGGGGGCAGAGGTCACGGCCCGCCCGAGTCACGTAATTATGCGGACCCGACCGGATAAAAAAACGGGAGTAAAAGGAGGAGTAAAGCGCGCCGCATAACTGTGGCGTACAGTGCACACACCACCTTAGTGCCGGCCGCCAAACAAAACGAGGGAGATAGTGAGAGAGACATGGGCAGAGGGAGAGAGAGACTAACGGCGGGAAATAGGAAAGGGAGCCGCGCCTCCGCCGCCTCCGCTACCGAGGCGCCTGACATTTTGAAAAAGTTTTTTTTTGCGGTCGCGTCATCGGAGCGCCTGCTCATGTGACAAGAGGAGGTGTTTTTCCAGGATTCGATCGTGCCGACTTTGGTCTGACCCAAATAAAACGAGCCGCTTGTCTAGGCGCGCTAGGAGGTCCGTAGCCAAGGCCGCGGCGGCGGCGGCGGCGGCTGTGTCCTGCCCGTGGAGATGGACGCCGTCCGTGACAACAAGAGGCCGGCCACGTAACGCCGTATGGTAGCACCGCACGGCTCCACTCCATAACTTTTGCACATCTCCCGCGCCGGGACTGCGCGTACCTATGGAGCCGTGTCTATGGCCATTACACAGATTAACATTGGTATTCGCGCCCGCCGAGCAACTGCGTATTCGGGTTCGAGGGCCGTGATGACGGACAGGTAATCCGGCGCCGCCCCGCCCCGCCTCATTGGACAGCGGCAGCACAAATCCCTTTCACGGGAACATCCCTTTGCATTATTAAAATGGTTCGAGAGGCTTCTCTCCAGGGCTGCCGCGCAGAGAAGCAGAGCGAGACAGGGCGAGGGGGAGCGGCCAGGGAGAGAGAGAGAGAGAGAGAGAGAGAGAGAGAGAGAGAGAGAGAGAGAGAGAGAGAGAGAGAGAGAGAGGCGGAGTTAGGGGCTAGAAAGGAGACAGAGAGAGAGAGAGAGAGAGAGAGAGAGAGAGAGAGAGAGAGAGAGAGAGAGAGAGAGAGAGAGAGGGAGACGGAGTTAGGGGCTAGAAAGGAGACAGAGAGAGAGAGAGAGGCAGGTGGGACGGTTTCTGTGAATAGCGACCTCCTGGATCGGCGCCTCTGCCGCTGCCGACTGATCGCCTTGTGGAGAACATTTACGATGCGGTACAAAGTTCGCCACCCAAAAGTTTTTAACGTCTCACCCATTAAAAAAGTAGTGTTCTTGCTACTGTACATTGTGTCCATAAATACCATCTTACGTAACAATTGTTATCTTTTTGTGTTAACACTTTTCTTCCTCGTCGTATCTACCCCTCACGCTCGCGAGCATTTCTCAAAGACAGTTCTTTGAAATTTTCTGATAACTTTTACTTTCCACGCTATAATTTTTCCGATCGTTTTTTTTTTTGTACACCGCACACCACCTCATGTCAACACAGCGAGCTACCGCGGGCACACCGTCTATTCTGATCGATACGGCACACCGGCTAGACGCACCCTCTTACTTCAATTATTCGATTACAGTGACGTCATTAACTGTTGCTACCTCGCACTCGCCAGATCGGTTTACGTGCGAGGGAGAGAGAGAGGTAAAATGACAGAAAGAGTAAGAGAGAGAGAGAGAGAGAGAGAGAGAGTGAGAGAGAGAGAGCTGTAGAGTGTCTTTCCTTGGAGCCGCAGACTTCATCTCATACAGTATGCACGTCTCCATTGGACTGCGCAAGAATTTTCACCGCTCGGTACGATCCGGCCCCCTTATTTTTTTTCATCATCGCGATAATTATTGAAGGAGAAAGAGAGGAAAGGGGAATTAAAAAAACAGCAGCCGATGATGCGGTTCTTCGGTGGCGCTTCCTTGACGAATGTGGGGCAGCGGCTGCTGGAAGGGGCCAAGAGTGCATCGCGGTTTGGGGCCGATAAGGGAGGTGCATGAATGGGAATAAGGCAGAGTCGCAGTGCGCGCCGCTTGTCGCTGTTTTTTTTTTTTCATTTTTTGTTCGGATGTACAGCAGCTTCACTTACGTCATGCGGGCTGCAATCCAACAAGGTGCGATCTGACTGGCACGGCGCTCACACAGTCGTGGCTAGGTGGCGCGGAGGTTAGCGCGCTCGGCTCCGGAGCGGGCGGCCCGGGTTCAACCCTTTGCTACCCACCCACCTTTTTCTGCCTGTCTGCCGCTCAGGGACGGTGGGTAAAATATACCAACATTACGGGCAGTGTGCTTGTCTAGGTAGCCGTGGACAGAGGCGCCCGGCGTTCCGGGCCTCCGCTCTCCTCGGAGGTCGAACCGCTGGGATATTGGGATCCGAGGTTCGACTCCCGCCCTCACACGTTTGCTCGGGTTAACCCGCTGTCGGCGCTGCCGCCGCGGATGTGACGACACTTCGGGAATCCTTGTGCTGGATTTTGTTTTCCTGGGAGGCCCCCTATCAATCCCATAACGGAACGGCCTCTTCATAAATGGGGGTCAGGATAAGATAAAAAAAAGTCCCGGTCGCGACGCGCCATCTTTTCTCACATATTGCTCCATTTCCGATCAGCAGAGCGAAAGAGAAGGAGAGAGAGAGAGAGAGAGAGAGAGAGAGAGAGAGTCGTGATTGAAGAGAGTGGCAGGGGTGCCTCGTGGACTAATTATAATCCGCTGTAAAATGTTAGTGAGAGAGAGAGACGGGGGGATGTTCTCTAACTGCTGCTGCCGTGCTAACATCGCCTGCCACCTCACTCGCCTCTCTCTCTCTCTCTCCGACACTAGCTTACTGTATCTGTCCCCCTCCCTCCCCGCGCTTTCATTTCCTTTTCAACCCCCCCCCCCCCCTCTCTCTCTCTCTCTCTCTCTCTCTCTCTCTCTCTCTCTCTCTCTCTCTCTGCGGACTGGTCGGGTACCCATCCCCTGCCGCTGTGTTGATGCTGCCACGGTCGCCGCCCGGGCTCACTTTCGATCTCACTCCCCCTCCCCCTTTCGCTCTCTCTCTCTCTCTCTCTCTCTCTCTCTCTCTGCCCCCTCCCCCTCCCACACTATCCCCCCCCCCCCCCCCCGGGTGTCCGCCCCGCTGGTCCTACTGTACCGCGAGAAGTCAACTACTCCGGCGACATTTCCCTCCCGCCTTCTCATTGTTTCCTTCTTCTCCTCCGTTCCCGTCTTCTCATGTCGTCCCCTCCTTCTGTACTTCACAACCCGTCGACAAAGACACCCCCCTCCCTTCCACTTCTGTCTCTCTACCGCACTCACCCCGGACCTTTACTGTCTCTCTCTCTCCCTCTCCCTTTCTAGTTGCCCGATCAATCATCACCCGCCTAGGTTCTCTCTCTCTCTCTTTCTCTGTCTCCGCGTCGGGTAATATCTTTTGCATAGCTCCGCGCTGCTGCCCGGCGCTGGTCCGTGTGCAGCGGCTCCTCCCCCTCCTCCTTCCTCCTCCTTCCTCCTCCTCCTCCTCCTCCTCCTCCTCTGCACGCCGCTCCTACTACTCCTAGTCCCCCAAGGCCGGCGGCGGCGGAGAGCTTTGACCCAGCCAAGGTCCGGCAGGCTGCGCCGGCCGTGCAGGCCCGGCACTAACCAGCACCCGCTAACCCCTCCCACAGCCGTACCAGCGCCACGCTGCTCTCTCTCTCTCTCTCTCTCTCTCTCTCTCTCTCTCTCTCTCTGTCGCACGGTACTCCGCGCGCCCAGCTAGCGCCATCTCTCCCAGCGCACGTACAGATTCGCATGACGGGCGTACGAGGCTGAACCGAACATCATACCTCGAACCACACCACCCCCTCCTCCACACCCTACCTAGCTGCCCTCTACTCCAATCCGTATCTCTTGCTCTCTCTCCCTCTCTCTCCGTCTCTCTCTCTCTCTCTCTCTCTCTCTCTCTCTCTCTCTCTCTCTCTCGCTCTGGACCGTTCTGGAGAAGGCAGTGTCCCCGGTGATGGCGTCCGCAGGTCCGATTAATTTCCGTTTTTCCGTCCCTGTTCGGCTCCCCCCCCCCCCCCCCCCCCCCCGTACCGCCGCACCACAGCAGGCCACCCCCGGCCGATACATCCGGCAGGGGGCGGCGTAGGCCTCGTCGCCGGAGGGGGTGGGGGTCGGGGTGGGGGCTAGTTTTGGGGAGTGTCCGCCAGAGGGCGCCTCAGAACACCGCCCCCCCCCCCCTCTCCAGGGGAGGTGGGGGTCGGGGGTCCTGGACCTACCGCCAGGTTGCGTTAGGCCTATGCGCGCCCACCGCCCACCCACCACCCGCGACCTGCCGCCCGCACAGACTGGTGTTCCCCGCAGGGCCGCGGCGCCACCCCCAGGCGGGCCGACGCCGCCGCCGCCGCCGCCGCCGCCGCGCCCTCCCCCTGCCCTCCCCACGTCTCGGCTCCCCGCCCCCCTCCCCTCACACACCCCACCCCACCCCCTCAGCCGTAAAAGGCGGTTGTGCCGCTGAGCGCCGAGGGTGTAAAAGGAAGACCCGAAAACGGCGCACGCACCGCAGCCGTGGTGCGGCCCGGTGCGTTACACCGTACTGCGGGGCACCCGTGACACCCGGTGTATTCGAACCCGCGGACCGGCGTTGTCACCTGTAAAAGAGAGAAAAAAAAATGTTTTTGCATTACCGAGTCATGCGCACGCGAACTGTGGACTGTTGTCATCCCGTCTCGAAATAACGTTCGATTTCATCTCCGTTTGTTTCAGGTACGGATCCGGCTCGGCGCGGAGGGTGATCATCAACGCGGGCGATTCCGATTCCGTCGGGTATCTAGAGTGAGAGGGAGCGATGTGAACAGGCGGGGAGGGAGTGAGACACGCCTACCCTGCCTCTCCGCTCCCCTCCCACACCGTCCCCGTTCACGCACGCCGGGCGTGCGATAGCTCGTATCGCAAATGGCGATGTGTATGAGGCGGTGCGAGGTACCCTCGCTGGTACCCCCGGTACCCGGTTGGGAAATACATGCCCTTCGCCCTCCCCCTCCTCCCCCCCCCCTCTCACCCCTCTCCCCCTCCTCCCGAGAGCCCCTTCCCTTTCACTTTCGAATCGGCAGCAACCGCGGCGCAACCAGATATTTCAGTCGGTTTATCGCTAAAACTTCCCGTTCCGAGACGCTTAGCCGCCTATCTGGCGTCGCGGGGCGTTGGCCCCGCCTGACCTTGGGCAAGGTGAAGACACCCTCTAAGTCTAGTTGGAGGGGGGTGGGGCCCGGCGGCGGGGGGCGGCGGGGGAGGAGCAGGGAGGGTGGGGGGGGGGAGCAGGGAGGGTGGGGGGGGGGGGCAGGGAGGGTGGGGGGGGGGGGAGGAGCAGGGAGGGTGGGCCTTCACCACTCCGGGGTGGAATCCCGGCCAGCTGCGGCGATACGTGAAAAGCCCGCCGGGGGATAATCCGGTCCCGCAGAACTTGTTATTCGCAGCGACTTGACAAGATTACAAACTTTTCGTGCGAATTAACAGCCGCGCCAAGGGCGTTAAATATATAATAGCGGTTCGGGTCGCGGCGTGCGAGGCCAGCGAAGGCCGCGCCAGCCGCGCGCCGTCCTGAACGCGCTTAACCCAGATCTGAGACGCTCACGCGTCGAAAGCCCATTCATCGGTACCCGCGCTCACGGATCAGCAGCAGGCTTATTTTGAAGGCGTGCGAACAATGTATGGGCCGGTATCGGCACGGCGGGCGGCGGCAGGTCAGGCCCTCGTATTTGTCTCCGCCTCTCGAGAGATTTGGGTTTATCTGTTACCTTGACGAAGGCACTCCTGATCAAGCCAAGGCTGCCGCCGCTGCCGTGACGTTTCGGCGCTCTGCTTTTAAACGGCGGCGGCTGGCGGGAAAGTCTTGGGGTCGGCGGCAGTGCTGCGAGCGCGGAAAATACAGTTGGCAAGCGTGTATCATCGTGGCTGATTATCTGGACACGTTTCTGCCCATTCACTTCTCCTCTCGTGAATAATTATCTCCGTTCGACAAAAAAAAAATGATTGAAAAGTCAATTCGAGACGTTCACGTGTTCACGTAGACTCGGTCAGATAGGTAAAACTTGTTTGTTAGAGTTGATGTTATACATTTCATTACTGAGGGGTGTGGTTGATTTAATAGGGTCTCGTTTTGTCGCCAAGGGTATCACATCACATGCTGAACGTGTGCTCTGTGTCGCTCTCTCTCTCTCTCTCTCTCTCTCTCTCTCCCGTCTCCCTCTCTCTCACCAATCAGACCCACCACCACGGACAGCCATCTCTCTCCCACACATGGCCGAACGCTATAATTAAGACATCCGTTACTGCGCTGCCGTAACGCCGTGACGCATCGTGACGCGGCCCGGCTGCTCTGCATGCAAGCCTAACCCCTCCCCCATCTTCCTTTTCACTTTCTCTTTCCCGCTGCCCCCCTCTCCCCTCTCTCTCGCTCTCTCTCTCTCTCTCTCTCTCTCTCTCTCTCTCTCTCTCTCTCTCTCTCTCTGCCTTCATCCCTCGTGTGCAGTAACACCCTCGCCGCGGTTTGCAGTGCCCCCTCTTTCTCCCTCTCCCTCTTGCTGTCTCTCACACACACACTCTCTCTCTCTCTCTCTCTTTCTCACACGCACACAGCGACGAGTCAATATTTTTGTTCTGTTTTTCGCAGTCATTTTTCTCGCGGCTTATTTTCGGAATGGGGGCACAGCGACGTGGCAAACAGGGCGGCCTAAGAGGGAGGTGGCTCGGTGCATGGGCCGCCGGGGGCCGCCGGGGGCCGCCACGACAAGCTCGAGGGACCGTCTGCAAATTAGGGAACGCGTCAGCGATTTTAAAAAAAGGAAAAGAGGAAAATTTGTATAATTATTGAAGACAACCGACAATGTGAGATGCAGCAGGGATTCGAGTCCCGCGGTTATGTTTCAATTATGTGAAACAAATAGAACACGACTCGTTTTGACCTTCTGAGTTCTCCCGGTTTCGATACCACCCGGTTCTCGAAAGGATATGGGCACGGCCTGTCGTCCTTTGGGAGGAAAAGACGGAGCGTTTGGTACGGGGGCGGCGGGGAACAAACGCAGCCAATAATTGGGAGGCCTTGGTTCGGCTTTTCCGTCCTTGTCGCTCTTGCGCGCGATTCTCGGCCCGGCTCGGTGCGTCTCTCTCGCTCAGTTTTCATGCCCCCTTGCCCTCTCCGTCTCGCTCACATTTCACCCCCTCAGCCCGGCTATCCGCATCTCTCTCGCCCCAACCCTTTCCCCCTCGCTCTCGCTCGCTCCCGCCTCCGCATCCTGATTCATTATCGAAAGCAAAGAGACCGCGGCCCTGGCCGCCTATGGCATTCCAGGTGAGCCCGGCCGGACCAAATTAAAATCAGCCGGCCGAACTTTGTTATTAGTTCTCCCCCCGCCTCTTTCCGCCAAATTTTTCCTGATCCGTGGAGTGGATTCTCTCCACAAATGACGCGAAAAACGTCGGCACAGTGAGCCACAAATTATCAAATAAAGTGAAAACTCGGCGAGAGTTTTCCCGCAAGGCCTCCACTATAACCTAATTAAGCCCCCTGCCGCGGGGCGCCAAACCGAGCGCAGGGCGGGGTGTAGCACGCAGCCAATAGGAACCGGCAGCAGCGGCACTCGAAAAATAATAAATAAGTAAGAAAAAGAGGTTGATGCAAAGAACTCTCCGCCTCTCCGCTCGGCCTCAAAAAACCTTTGGCCACCACTATCAGCGGGGGGCGCCCCGGGAGGCGTGTGCGGTGCGGAAGTCGCTGATACCAGCGGGGCCGCACACGCGGAGATTACGGGGCGAAATAGTTGCGGGAAAGTGTCCAACCCTAACCTACCCTAACGCGGGCATGCGGCCCGCCGCGGGTCAAATGTGTTGTCCGCGCTGGGGGCCGGTGCACTGTACGATGAGTGGTTATTTGGAAGTTTCCAAAAGTTTTGTCGTGTAAAATAATTTACAGATCATCAATCAGAAAAGTTCCAAAGATAATGCTTTTAGCTAATTTTTTTCCTGACTTTCCAGTCTAGAGAGTTTTTAATATAGAGCTTCCCCAATTTTTGTTATTTTTTTTTAAAAGGACATATCTGACGGTGTGTTGTCAGACACAATTGTGCAATGGCTTATACATTGGGCAATCTCACTGGGCGCCCAGGCCAGATAATAATCTCGGCTCACTTTGTCGTCAAGTGCAGCACGCTGCAGCTCCGTGTGACGAACACTGCCGCTCATTTTTAAAATAAAATTGAACCTGGTATCAGATTTAATTTTTCGACTCTCGAAAAAGGGAACGAAGTGTGCTAATTTTGCTTCGCGCACGCGACATGGTCCTGAGCCAAGGGCAAAACCCGATTCCGCCGGTCACTAATAGGGCTGGAACAGCGTCTGCCGGGTAGGCAGCAGCGACGCTCGCATGCACGCGTGTCGTGCGGGCCGGCCTACCCCCGCGTTCGCAGGCGACATGCTCGCACGGCTCGGGGGAACCCGCCGGGCGGCGGCGCCTGATAAGCGAGTGGCGTTAATATTTCGACCTAAATGGACGTAAAGAAAACGCGTTTTGATCGTACGGTGACGTATACATTTCCCATGTGGTCGAGCGACGTGAATTTGTGTGTGGACCGTAAACGGGATGAACCAGCGCGGACTGTGGGGCCAGAGTTCAGTGTATCAGTAGTGTTCCACTAACACGGCCGCCAATAAGAGTGCGGTGCATACTGACCGCCGTCCACGTGCCGCCTAAAAGCGATGCGACAAAGGTGCACACACACACACACACACACACACACACACACAGAGGGCACTCAAGGCCTGCGCTGGGCGGCGCGTGGAAGGCCGCCCGACTCCTCGTTACGGCTGCATTCGCGGTCAGCGCGGCCACACGGCTGTAGCGGCGCCTCGCGGCCGCGACATCGATCTTTCCTGATATTAAAAGGCTATTTTTAAAGGACGCGGGGGGGGGGGGGGGGGGGGATCCCTACGCAGCACGCGCGATGCGGCTCCTGCGGCGACCCGATCCGCCGCGCTTTAATCATGCACGGACCCTTCCAAGGACGCGAGATTTTCTGTGATTTTCTTAAACTTTGACCGTCTTTCCCTCCCCATGCCTACGACACCGCGTGCCCTTCCGAGACACCTCCTCCCCTCTGTGCCCTCTGGACAGGAAGGTGACCGCTTTGACTCTTTACGCCACTGCAGGAAGATGACCGCTTTGACTCTTTGGTCCTGACTTCCCTTCCAAAGTCTAGGAACGACAGTGACTTTTTTTTCTAATTATTTTTTTTCTCTCGTTGCCGAATAACGATGCAGACATTGAAGTACGGCTGCCAGGAAGCGAGGAGATAAGCCGTGGCCATGGCTGATCGGGGTTCCGCAAGGTGGACTCGAGAAGGACACCCAGCGCCTTACATGTCACGGCCCTATCTGATTCCTTAAGACACGAACATGCCCGACCAAAGCGAACGCTTCCCTCGTCCAAAGTAGACACGTGAAATTCTATAATTTTGCAAAATTTTTGGGGCGTTTAGTAGCTGACTTCTTGTAAAACATGTCCGGTGTAGCGACCACAAACGACCCTCACGCCGTCCCCGAGGTCCGAGGAGCTGTGCCGGACGCCGCGTGGCCGCGGCCGCCGCGTCACAGCCGGTGGATCATCCATTCGAGTGCGCACTCGATAGGTGCGGCCTCCACGCCGCCGCAAGGGCACACCTATTTCGGTCGGGCGGCGCCTGCTAGGTGGGCAGCCCGCCTGCACCCGAGGCGTGTGCGGCCCCGGGAGTCTGGCCGGCCTGTGGGCCCCAGGGGGCAGTCCCTCGGCCCCCTATCGTGCCTGAATCCGGACGAAAGACTCGTCGAGAGCTGCCGCGAATAGGCTGCGTTACTGGCCTTGATATTGTCCCACGACGAGACGTTTCCCTGCTGACAGTACTGGCTCGTTCAGGTTCGTATCGCCGCACATATGTAAGGGTGTGGCAACCCGGGGTCGCGGCGCGGAGGGGCGGCGGGGCGGCGGGGGCACACGATACGCCCAGCGATCACGCAACCTGGGTTAATGCACTCACTTGCGATACAGCGCCGAGTTTATTTTATTATTTCTCTCTTTTCGGGAGGTACCACCTGATATACTACGCGCCGGCTCAGAGTTGTAACGGGGGGGGGGGGGGGGCACCCATAAATGACGAGCCCTGTCGTCTCCGTCAGGGAGCATGCTCGCTACCCCGTCCTCGAGCCCCTCGAGCAGTGCGCGGCCCTGGCGGCGGGCGGCGGCGGCGGCGACACGCCCTCTGACCTTGTGTGTTTCTGCACGTCCCCGTCGTGGAGCCCCCGAGATAACGCCCTCTGACCCTCGACTCACCCGAGGTCTGCCCCCACAGTCACCCCGGACGGCCACCTTACGCTACGGAAGTTCGCGGGGGGTGTCTCAGGCGAACAAAACACGGTCGCTCAAAACACGCGCCTCTGTCGCGGCAATTCCAGGCTGTTTTATTCTTCCGGGTCGAGCGGCCGACCGGAAGTACCCCCTCGCTTCACTTCCGGTCCGTGCACTTCCGGTCCGACAACGCCGCGCTGCCGAGCAGCCGAGCCCCTCCGAAATTCGGGACAGTCGGGAACGTCGGCGGCGGCCGGACTTTGGCTCCGACGCGACCGGCAGGCCTGGCATCGATTGTGGTGCGCGGGCTTGTTACCGAGATACGCGCGGGCCGCCGCGGGTAACTGCCGGGTAACCCGGGTAACGCGGCCGGCCAGTTGCGGGGTTGTTACCCGTCCGATACCCGCCCAGTGGGCTGCGGGGCCGTGCCGGGCAACAGGCCGGGCTAAACTGTTGTGTTCGGTATTGGGATAGGTTCCCTTGCGGGCACACTGGTAGTCAACTTTTACAAAAGCATCTCAACATTTTTTTTGAACCTTCAAGTATGACTAAATTAATTTTACAAAATTCTAGAAATTTCCTTTTTTTTTTTGGCGAGGGTACAGTTAAGACGTGACCGCAACCCTGACTTGTAAAGGCAATTTCGCTTATCAGCCTTCACATATTAATCTGCGTTAACGGAAACTTATCTTATCTGGGGCTGCTTGCGGCGGCCCCCCTTTATCCACACACGGTAGGAGGAAGGAGGCGAAAGGTGGCGGCTGAAAGCGCTGAAAGCAAGGCTGAAAGCAAGGCTGAAAGAAAAGCTGAAAGCAAGGCTGAAAGCAAGGCTGAAAGCAAGGCTGAAGGCTTGTAAATCAAGGAAACCTTGCACATTCCAAGATACATTTTTGGAAAAGAAATGGAAAAAAGTTTAACTCGTCCCGCCTCTCTCGCTCCCGATTTTCCTTCTCACAGAAGACGCTCCGCGGAGCGGCCCCAGTGTACAGCAGCGGGAGAGCCGCCGCGGCCCACATACGACCGTCCGCGTTTGAAAAACCCGCGCGCCGCGCGCGTATGAGAAATTCAGGGAGGAGAAGCGGGCGCGACGCCCGCGCCGTTCTCGGAAGCAGCCGCAAGACGAATTCACTTTCAGATTCGAAAAGAGAAGAAGAGGGCGCGAGGAAATGCGCCCCGCGGTCCCGAGGAACCGCTCATCCCTTGATTCTCTCTTTCTCTCTCTCTCTCTCTCTCTCTCTCTCTCTCTCTCATTCTCGCTCTGTCTGTCTGTCTCTCTCTCCCTCCCCCCTGAAGGCGGGGGGGGGGGGGACACGATTTGTAAGCAGACGGCAGCTGGGGTATGTCTAAATACTGTGTTCCAACGGTGCGGTGGCGCGGCGGGGCTGCGGGGCGGCGGGAGCTGCGAGCCACGAGGGGGGAAATAAAAATGGAGCATGAAATAGGGGGGTGGGGGGGGGGGGGGGGATAACCCAGCAGGCATGCGGCTAATTTACGCAGACAGGGGGCCCGGACGTAAATTTTCGGGACGCATATAAACACTTTTGGGATCCTGCACGGATTATTCTTATTTCTATGAAACGAGAGATTTTTTTATGAATTCCCTGGATGAGTGAAAGCGGGGGCACCGACGCCATAGGATGTGGGATGAAAGTGTCAAAGAAAATCGAACCCGGCGGGGGTTGATTTTGGGTCGAAGCAGGCCGAAGGTTGACTGGGCTAGGAGCCGACCGAAAATGATTCTGCTCATGATGACTGTTTCAAAATATAAAATGTATATGAAAGGAATATCTGCTTGCCATGTGGCCACGTGCCGCGGTGGGGCTGCGTGTGCATGTGGGAGAGAGAAACAAGGAGGGAGAGAGAGAGAGAGAGAGAGAGAGAGAGAGAGAGGAGAGATTTCGGCTGGCGTAGGAGGAAGAGGACACTAGTCCCGGGCGCCACCCCGCGGGCTACCAAAAATACATGCGGCACCGAGCAGTCCGCCCGCTGGCGGGGTTCACCGGGTTCGCCGAAGCGCGGGTTCGAGTACTCTTTTTTTTCCCCCGGCGCTCCCTGTTTTTCCTTCCTCCTGTTGCTGTCGTTCTTTTCTGCCTCTTCGCGAGCAGCTTTCATTTATTTCGCCGCGCGAGTGGAAAATAATCCCTCTCTTTTCCGGCCGTACGGCTACTGGCGCGCTGCCGTGGGATCTTGTCTCTTAAATTTGGTGCGTTGAACGTGACGGGTGGCTGCGGTGTGGACTCGACGCACGGGGGGCCAACGGGCAGTGCTGTGTCTGGGCAAGGAAGCGACATTCTGTGGAGGTCGGTATTTGAGCCCGGACGCGTAGTGCAAAGCAGTACAGCAGTACATCGAAACACCTGCGACGAAACGTATTTGTATTACATAGCATTTTTTTTTCGGATTGTCTCGTACAACGACTTGCCGCCCGTTACGTATTTCGTGCACTGCCGCCCTGGCCGCGCGCGGCTCGGCCGGCGGCCGTGGCGGCGGCGGCCGCTCGTGCGGACCGGTCTAGCGCCTGCATAGCGGAGGGTAGGCAGCCCCGCCGAGCGCCGCTGTCCGGCGGCCGGCCTCCCGCCCCTGCCGCCTGCGCCGCCCGCGCCGCCCGCTCCCACAGATGCTGCCGCCACAGCCTCCAGGGCTTCACAAATAAATCCATGCGCAAAGCATGAAGCCTTTAAATGCAATAGAGTAACGCTTCGCTCGATTCTACCTCGTGAAATGTGCCAGCAGTCAGTGCCTCTGCAGTTATTATTCTTTACCCTCGCGACGAAGACGGCGATGCAGTGGAATCGCGAGGGGAGAGGAGAGGAGAGGAGAGGAGAGGAGAGGAGAGGAGAGGAGAGGAGAGGAGAGGAGAGGAGAGGAGAGGAGAGGAGAGGAGAGGAGAGGAGAGGAGGAGGGAGAGGAGAGGAGAGGAGAGGAGAGGAGAGGAGAGGAGAGGAGAGGAGAGGAGAGGAGAGGAGAGGCGAGGAGAGGAGAGGAGAAGTGAGGAGAGGTGAGGAGAGGAGAGGGGAGGAGAGGAGCGGAGAGGAGAGGAGTGCCGCATACAACCACGTGACTCGATTCGCGACGAGCCTAGCGCCCCCCCCCCCCCCCTCCCTCTCTCTCTCTCTCTTTCCCTGCGGGCGCGCGCGCCGTCTGCAGTAAGCGAGGCCTTGAACGCGTTCCCTGCACCCGGGCGCCCCGCCCTGCCCCCACCGCCGCCTCCCGCCTCCCCCTCCGCTCTCCGCCCGCTGTTGTGGTGGCACTGCAACTCTAACCTAGCCCACCGCGTTGCGCCGCCCCGCCGCCGCCCCCCACCCTGGCGTCTTGCGCACTCGTCTTTGCCAAGTCTTTTTCCTGCGGGCGGCCGGGCGGGCGAGCGGACGGACAGCAAGACAGACTGTTGCACTTCAAACACGTCAGCAGGCAGCGGCAGCGGCGGGCGAGCGCGTCGTCTCAAAAGTTTCGAGAGGGCGGTGGCCGGCGGGCGGTGCCTGCTAGATGTGGCGGTGATGACGATGATGATGAAGGCGGTGGCGACACACGGCGACGCGTCCTCTCGGTGCACTGCCAGGCGCGGGGGAACCAAGGAGGACGAAAAAGAGGGGGGCCACCGCCTTCCTAAATAGAAAACGAGTCGCGCAGTGTTTACCTTTATTTTACTCCTTAATCTCGTGATCGAAGTGTCTCACCTCATCTAGTTATCGGGTCGCGGACCCGGCGGCATTAGCTGCGGCTAGAAACTAGGAGTTCAATACTAAATTCGTTTCTTGTACTCTTTTGACTTTACAACCAATTCAAACACAAGTTTTTGGGCATGCGAAAACGAAACCGGCACCAGCTGAGTGACCGCATAAGAAGGACTGCTGTTGTTTTAATGATCCCCCTTCTCTCTCTCTCCCTCTCTTTGTTTCTCTCTCTTTCTTTCCCCCCCTCTCTCTCTCTGTCTTTCTCTCTTTCCCTCTCACTTCTTCACACCCGGGCGGACATGCCAGGCCAGGCACGGGGGGTGGGCGGGCCTTTTTATTTCTGTCTCCTTTTGACTATTGAGTGTCAGCGGTCTCGGCAGCAGCAGCAGCAGCAGCGGCGGTGGCAGCGGCTGACCTGTTGGCGTGCCGAATCAGGTGCACGGACGGACACGGCAGGGACACGGGCGCGGCAGGGGCACGCACGCGCGGGGCACGCGCTGACGCAATGCCCCTCCAGCGAAGACCTTATCGCCTTACCAGCTGGAGGTGTTACAGGAAGGGCAGAGAGGAGCCGTCGCGTGGTGGGGGGGGCAGTGCCGGAGAGGAACAGAGAGAGAGAGGGGGGGGGGGGAGTGCACACGATGCTCTGTCTCTGTCTCTCCTGTCAGAACTGACTCCTCCTCAGAACCGTTTCCGGCCAGCATAAATTGCACTGCGCGGCTCGCAGGCTGCTGTCGAATGGCACGCAAAAATTGCGCGAACCAACAGGAGTGACTCGGCTCCACTTGCGGACAAAAATAATGTCTCAAAAAAAATAATCTCGTTTTTGTGTCGTTTGAATTTGACGTGAATTGGCGCCAAAATGTATGATGAGGGCATATATACATTACTCACATTCGTGTTGCTCCCTTTGAAATCGGTGTAAACACTCTGCCTGTTTTTAGTGGCCGCGGGAAAAAAATGCAAAAAAAAAATTGCAGATTTTTTTTGGGGGGGGGGGGGGGGCGCGAGAATTAATTCTGTCCGGTCCCCGGGCGGTGCCCGAGTCCGGCTGGGGTCCCCGGACGTGGCGCAGGGCTGACGGCGTCTCCGGCACGTCCGGAAGGAAGCCGGCTCACTTCCGGTTTCTGGCCGGAGCCGGGCGGCGCTGGGCGCGCCCTCTGGCGGCGGGCGATGCCTCCGCGATAGCACGCCAAGAAAACAAGCGGGACTCAAACCTTGTTATTATTTTCTTCTTGTTGTATATTTGTCCTCTCTGTCTCCCCCTCTTTCTTTTGTGTCCGCAGCACTAGCACGCGTAGTGTTGGTCGTAGTCGACACTTGCGTTGAAGTTTCCCACCATGATTAATTAGTGTTCACTAATATTTTTTTTCCTATTTCCAGGTACGGCGTCGGGCGTTTTATTTCTGGCTGCGAGCGGCGGTGCTGGTATGAGAATTTCCTTATTAGAACAGAACGCGTAGTTCGAGTCATAAACCGCGCGTATTTAGTATTCATTTTACGGCTTCGATAGTGTATCGACTATCAGCCTAGCTGCAGGCTGGCGCTCGCTCGCACAAGCTCGTATCCTTTCTCTTGTTTTTTTTTTATTTTTGTTTTCTCGACGCATGGAAGCACTGCAGTGTATCACTGGACGTATCCTGCGCCCTTCGCAGAACACCATGGCGGCACCTTGGTCCCCTTCTTCTACTTTATTTTCGACTGAGGTTAGGCTGCATACGTTATGTATCGGGGGCGCGGCTAGGCGTCATCGAGGACACAGGGCTCGCGGCCCCCGCGGCCCCCCCCCCCCCCCGGGGGGGGGGGGGGGGGGTCAGCCCACGTCCGCAACACTTTATTCCCACCTCGGATCTTCGAAGGTGCGAGAGGAAATACATTTTTCATGGAAGCGGCGTTTGAAGAAGAAACTTCGATTCGAATCGCGAATGCTCGTTTTACATATCTTTGCTGCGGTACTTCGATATCGTTATCTGCGCCCTGAGACAATGAAGAGGGACCGCGTCAGTTGTGTTATTGTGTCGCACTCGCGCGCAGATTCGAATTGTTATTCTCGCGGCGCCTTTGCCGGCCGGAGTGTCCGGCGGGGGCGCGGACGGGCCGCTTCCCACCCGGTGTGGCAAGGCGGTGGGTGAACATGGGCGCTGCAGCACCGCCGCCCGGCAGTTGGCAAAACTCTCCCGCGCGCCGCCGCCGCCGCCGCCGCCGCCGCCGGGCAGAGATTGCCTGAGGGAAGGGAGGGGGGGGGCAGCGCAGGGCCCCGCGGGAGAGAGGGGCGGACCCCGCGGGCTCCTCCAGAAAAGTGCGCGATATCGCAACAAGTCCTGCCCGTGTTGTTGTTGTTGACGTTCTGGAGAAAGAGAAGCTGCTAGAAAGGGAGGAGGGGGCCGGTGCCGTGGCCGCGGCGTGGCGTGGCGTGGCGTGGCGTGGCGTGGCGTGGCGCGCAGCAGCGTCTTGTGAGTTTTGTAGGACAAGGTTTCTGTGTTGCAATACCGACTCCGACCACGTCGGTCGGGCTGGGCGAGCGGAGCGTGGCGTAGCGGCGGCGGCGGTGGGGCCGAGCCAGCCAGCCCGTCGTGCCCCCACCGGGGCCCCGGCGGGGGCCCCCGCCCCCCGCAGGAGATGCAGTGCGGGGCGCCACCCGCCGCCGCGGCCGCCTCACCGTTATCATACGCGATCTGCGTGGGGGCGGGCCGCGCGGCAGTAAGCTGGGATGTTTAAACTGGACCCCGCGCGCCGTCGTCCGTCTCTCTCACACCCGCCGCGGCGGCCGGTGAGTGCGAGGGAGACGGACGGCAGGCGCTCCCGGACAGGGCCGGCGTCCCGCTGCCGTCCCGCCGGCCGCGCAAATTACTAGACCATGTGGCGGCGTACAACCTTTGGGTTTCGCCATCGCCGCTGCAGCAGCAGCAGCGGCGGCGGCGGAGACGGGACGCCTGCAGCTGCTGCAACCACCGCAGCTGCCGCAGCTGCCACAGCACGGCCCGTGAAGCACGTGCGGGTACTCGGGTTCAAATACCAACCCGCTGACGCGGCAATCGGCGGTCGCGGGTTCTAATCCCGCTAATACTTAAACGGGATGCATGGTGATGGCAGGTTTTTCATACATCGCTGTATTTAGACTCCAAGTGTGTCTACGAGCAGGAAGGAGACGGCACGGTAGTAAGCGAATTTTTTTGGGGGGAAGAACAAGGTATTTGAACCCGCGAATGGTGATGATTATGATTGGTCACGTGGCACCAGGGGCCCCGCGGGGGGGGGGGGGGGGGGGGGGGGACGGTCGGCCATGGCGGTGCGGGCTGGACTACTCGAGGTCCATCTGTTGTTCGGGTCGTCGAACTCGGCACGGTGGGCTCGCCACGGCAGCGCGGGCCGCGCCAGCTAGAAGGACACTCTAGCGGAGGTGGGGAGCGGCGGCGGCGGCAGCGGCGGCCCGGACCCACGCAAGTCGGGGCCCGGACCGTGGGAGCTGCGCGCTTGCGGGGGGTCCTAGGCACGGCGCGGCCACGGCACTCGGCCAGAGGGGAATCGGTTGCCAAAGACGTGGTAGGATCGGCTGCCACCGCCGCCGCAGCCGCGCCGAGTGGAAAATGGACTGCGGGGAAGGGAAAACATGTCCCCCTTCGTAGGTTTGATTTTTTTTTTCCCGCTGTTCAACTTCACACAACGTGCGAGCGGTCGGTGATGTGTTTGACGTGCGAAAGTTATTGAGCCACGCCGACGCTGAAGGGCCGGCGGCGGCGACGGCGGCGGCGCGTGGCGTCGCGTGGCGTTGGCGCGTGGCGTCCGCGTGGCGTCCGCGTGGCGCGTGCTGCAGTGGCGGTGTGTCGACACGGCACGGCCCTTCATTGTGGCGGACGGCACCTCACCGCCAAACAGAGAGAGAGACTCCGGCGGCACCCGTGAGGCCCGCTGGAGCCGCTGGAGCCGCTGGAGCCGCTGGAGGCGCTACGGAGCCCGCACCTCCTCGCCTATCCGATCTCTGAAAGGCGCCAATGTTGCAACGCCGGCAGCCGCATGGCGCTGGGTAGCGGAGCGGCGCACGGCAGACACCACTTGTCCATATCGGTATCGAAGGATTTCCATTCCGACGGGCAGGAGACCTCTCCGGGCGTCGGCCCGCGCGGCCCGCGGTGTCCGAGCCCCGCGGAGCCTGCCCCTCCTGCAGGTGGTGTGCCAATGCCACTCAGCCGCTCACCTCACGCCGCGCTCCGTCCACACGTTTTGACGGATTCTTGCGCTCTGCAAACGGCGGTGATATTAGGAAAAATAATTAATAATCGACGTTGTTGGTTGTCACTGTTTTATTAAATTTAAAAAAAAAATCAGTGACATTTTCTATATTTTGAAAATTTTTCCAAAATAAAATATGCGTGTGGAAGAGGATTTTTTAGATAAATCCGTGTGCGGTCAGCAGTGTGTATATATGCTGCGCCCCGCGTGTTGTTCACCTCTCAAAATGAGTATCGGGAAACCAGAGCAATCACGGCGCGTCGAACGAAAACATGAAAAGAAATGCGTGAAAAGGCGTGCGCGGGCGTGGCGCAACGATGGACTGAAAATGGCGGTCCGCCGCAGGGATTCGAACCCGCGCGCGCGACCCGTCCGGGACGTTTTGTGGGCGTGTGGCCCCCTGCCGGGCTCACGGCGGGGCGCGTTGCCCCACGGCACGGCCGCGGCACCCGGCCCGCTGCCGGCAGGATGGTTGCGGACACTCGGCAACGCCCTTGCCGCGTGCTCCGGTGGTCACGGGTTCGACTCCCGTCGGCGTGCCGGATGATTTTTTTTTTGTTGGTGTAGGTGGCGTAGGATACGATGTAAGATAAGGTGCAGGCGTGGCAAAAAAATGTTACGATACACAAAAAAAATTAACGATGGGAAAAATATTACAAAGAACTGACAGCACTCGGACAGAAAATATTTAGTTTGGAGAAACGTCGTCGCGAAACAAAAAAAAACGCGCCTAAGGGTTAACGAGCTCTATATCTTAAGCGTCCCATTCTATCGGGCGTCACTCCTGCTGCTTCGCTTACAGCCCCAGAGCAGCCAGCGCTTATTTCCTTTATTTCGACGCTTACAGTAGACTGTGCACGATATAACGGGGCCACGCCCACCCCTGTCTGGGTGTGCGTTATCGGAAACGAGGCCGGAAAGTCGCCGAGGCGGGGTGCTCAATCGGTATAAATGAGTTAAACGGCCCGCGGCCAAGGCGGGGCCCCGGGCCCCCGACATTCCCTTCCCGTCTGCCGAGTGCGCAAGTACCGGGGCCCCGCGCGGCGCCGCCGCCGTGGTCGCCGTGACGTTGACGTCCAGAGACACGGTTTCGGGTGGCCCTGCCGGCGGCTCCCGCCCGGGTGCCGGCTCGTTGCCCACTCGGTGCCCGCCTGCATACATGCATGCGACACGGTGTCAACGAACTGCTTGTAAGGTAAAGGCTTTACCACCGCTTCTGCAGCGCTGGCCGCGTTTTATCGGCGAGCGCACACATACATACGTACACACACACACGCACACACACACACACACACACGAGCGCACATGCAGGCGGGCGGGGCGTGGCGAACCGGTTGTTGTCGTTGGCGGTGGTGGCGGCTGGAAGCACGGTCAGGCGGCCGTGCTGCGCCCCGCGGCTCGGCGGACGGCGTAGGCCCCGGCCGGCCGCGGACTGGACACACTTGTGCCGTGCCGTGCCACGCCGTGTCGCGCCGTGTCCGCCTGCGACTAGCGCATATGAACGAACAGGCGCTGTGCCTCGTCTGTGTGAATTTCAATGTGTCAAATTTCAGCTCTAGCTAATTGTGCCGCAGCTACAACAGCTTAAAAAAAATATTTTTCTACCACAAAAGACAAAAATTCAAATGAGAAACTCATTTCAGACGACGGATATTTAATCTTCCCCGCGTGTCCCGCGCGAAAGCAACTGCGAGGGGAGAACCACGAGGAAATATTTCACAATCACGGAGGAGGGAAAAAAAAGTGCAGCAGTCAGTCTCGTTGTTTTCGTAAAGGGGCGGCGAATTAATTGGGTGCGGAGACGAGGAAGCGGAGCGCGTGCGGCCAGGGTTTCTGCGCGGCACGGCGGCGGCGGCGGCGGCGGCCCGTTAGCAGACGACGCCAACGTCACAAGACAAAGCTCCCTTTTGTTTCCCTTTCGTTGTGACAAACAAAAGTACAAAGTGAAAGACGCGTGCACCTGCACCCGGAGGCTTGTCGTGGCCCACGTGACACATGTGTGTGTGTGTCGCCCTGATTATTTTTTAAAAAATCATTCATCTTGTTTGTATTTGTTTAAATGTACGCTGTTTGTTTGTTTCTTGTCCTTATTTTCGAAAATAAAGCAAGGGACCCGCGTTCCGAGCAGGCGATCGTAGAAGGACGGGTCTTTGGCAGCGTCGTGTCTTGCGTGTCATGAGTGAAATGGGAACGCGCGAAAAGGGGGTCCCGCCCTCGCGGGTATTCGAACCCACGCCGCTCGGCGCACGTGGCGCGCGCGCTTGCATAGCGGATACGGCCGTGTCAGACGTAATAGGCGGTAAGCCAACAGCCGGGGCCGCCGGGGCGCCGCCTCCGCCCACGGCCTTTTCGGACGTCCCGGCTCGAGCAAGAGAGAGAGAAGGAGGGGGGGAAATGGAGGGAGAGAGAAAGAGACGAGAGGAGGTAGAGAGGAAGAGAAGGGAGTGGCGAATGAAAGGGAAAGAAATTGTGAAAAAATGCAGAAGAAATGAATATATCTGCTCTAAGACAACGAGGGGGGTCGGGGCGGCGCCGGGGCGCCACGCGTGGCCGTAGCGACTCAGCGGGAGGCAAAGCCACGGCGGCGGCCAGCCAGGCCGGATGATTGCACAGCACCTGCATCCTGCGTCCACTCGCACACACACACACACACACACACACACACACACACACACACACACACACAGCGTGGAGACGGGCCCAAGTCATTGTGCCAGCCGCGCCCCGTCCCCCACCGCCGCCTCCTGTCCCGCCGCCGCTACTCCCACTTCCTCACCGTGACGCACAAGGCTTCCGTTCGCCTCCGTCTGCCTTTGCGCCTTTGGAGAGCGAGCCCCCCCCCCCCCCCCCTTCTCCTCCTCCTCCCGCCCCTGTTGCCCCGTTGACTTAGGTCACTGCCAGCTCCGTCGTGCCGCCCGGCGCCCCGGCCCCGGGCCCCCCGCGGCCCCCCCGCGAACCGGCAACTGGTGCACTTGAAACCGCCGCCGCCGCCGCCGCCGTTTTGCAATGCTGCCACAACAAGAGACAGAAGTCCGTAGGCGTGAGGCACGCTGCTGTGAGTCCGTAACGCGCGTAACGCTCCACGGAGCGGCGGGCGCTCGCAGCGGACTATCAGCTGGGACTACACCGGAAAACTACAGTTAAACTACATTTGAACTGTAGTTTTTGTTTTCCCACGGCAAACTTTTTTTTTTCATTGGAGAAATAGCAGTAGATGTTCGGGACACACACTGTAGTAGGATCCAGGTTAGGCTTTACTCCGGGCTCACGGTCCATGGCTGGGCGGGTTCCTCCACCCTCTGCAGATGGCTCCGGTAGGTGGGGGGGGGGGGACCGAGTCCGTCCGTATCGCAACCCGACGAGGGGCCGGCGGCGCCGGGGTATTTCGGCGTTGGGGCGGCGCGGCCCGGCCGCCTGGGCGCGTGCCTTCGCGTGTGACTGGGTGCTGCTTGCCAAATTCCCTGCGCCGCTACCTGGAGCAGGGAAGAGGCCCCCCCCCCCCCCACTGCTTAGCGCCCCCCGGGGGGCCCCCTCGCCCCACGATAGTGTCGTCAGGAGGAGCCTAGTGAGAGTAATTGTTTTCTTGTTTGTTGATTGCGACGGGCCCCCCTCCCCCCCCCCCCCCCCCCCCCCCCCCCCCCCCCCCCCCCCCCCCCCCCCGGTTGGAGCCCCCCGGCGCGGTGCGCGGCCGCACTGCTCGCAGTGCTCCGCGGATTTCGCGACCCGGTGTGGGAAACGGAGAGGGGAAAAAAAAGAGGGAAACTGGGAGGCGAGTGGTTGGTAAATTTGGTCGTGGGTTTGCAAGGGCTTTTGCGCAAAAAAAATGTAATTTACACATGCATAATTATGTACAAAAAAAAAAATGATTCGTACACCCTTGCGCACGAAATTGTTAAAAACGTACATTAATTGAGCAAAATTGTACACAGTAATAGAGTGTGCAACTGTATTTTATTTTGTACCAAAAATTTTGACTGTAATTTTACGGCGTAGTTCGCATAACTAGTTTTTTTCTAAAAAAATTTCTCTTGTATTTTTACGGCGTAGTTCGCACTGTAGCTCCTTGAACAGCGATACTGATATGGCGGCGAATTCCCCTCTCCGATTTTCCCCGCGGGTCCCTCGTTAGGGCTCCGCGTGTGTGACGTTCGCGGCGCTCTAATTACCGACGACTTCCCGCGGAGGGAATCTTGATCGGCAGCGGTAAAAGCATAGCCATGTAGACGCGGCCGGCGGCGGTGGTGGTTGCAGCAGCAGCGGTGGCGGCGGCGGCGGCGGCGGCGGTAGCGGCGGCGGCAGCGGGCACGGGACGTTTCACAACCCATTGCGGTGCGTTTGGCAGGCAATGACACTCAGGACGGGAGGAGGAGGAGGAGGAGGAGGAGGAGGAGGAGGAGGAGGAGGAGGAGGAGGAGGAGGAGGAGGAGGAGGAGGAGGAGGAGGAGGAGGAGGAGGAGGAGGAGGAGGAGGAGGAGGAGGAGGAGGAGGAGGAGGAGGAGGAGGAGGAGGAGGAGGAGGAGGAGGAGGAGGAGAAGGAGGAGGGGGAGGAGGACGAGGGGGAGAAGGAGGAGGAGGAGGAGAGAGGGGATTTCCCGGCATAGTCGTGAGGAGCAGCGGCGGCGGCTGCTCGCGCCCAGACGCCGCGCAATACAGTTTATAGTAATACACAGGAGGCGTGCCGCCGCCGCCGCCGCCGCCGCCGCCGCCGCCGCCGCAGCTGCAAGTTCACTGCTACTCCGCCGACGGCATGGCGGCGGCGGCGGCGGCGACGTGAAACCACCTCGCAACCATCACCATTCTGATACATGACCTAAACAGGGCCGACGTTTAAAGCCGAGGAAAATAATGAATGGCCGCACACGTCGGCATGTATGGTCTTCGATCAAAAATAAACTTTCGTTTTGTTATTTAAAATTTTTCAAATCTTAAATTTTAAAAAAAAATTGTAATGGAAAGATTTCTAGGAATTTCTTCAAAATGTTTGTTACGGTTGGATGTGCGATTTTGAACCATTTGTGTACATTGAAATGGCCCCGTGCTGGCGGTAGGGAGGAGGCCTGGCTTACGCATGGCGCCCGGCAGGTATGCAGCTTCGACCCCGGCATGCACACGCGTGTGGTGCGGGCTGGCCTACCCTGGGAGTCGCAGGCGCTCGGTGGAAGCCAGGGGGGAAACCTTTTGCGGCGCTCGATGATACAGAAAGTCATTTTTATTCTCGGCTGTAAAATTGCGTTGTTGTAATTACAGGGCGTCACACTTAAGACGAGACAACTCTGGCTCGATGAAATAGAACAGAAGAACGTGAATAAAAGCGGTCCGATACCGCGGGGAGCGGGGCGATGACGCTACACGGCCTTTGGAGCGGCGGCGGCCGCAGTGGCGAAGGGCTGCCATGCCAGACATGGCAGCGGTGAGCCTGCCCGTGTGCGGGGGCCGCGGGGGCCGCGGGGGCCGCGGGGGCCGCGGGGGCTCTGTGAGACACGAGACAATGTCTAGAGCGGCGCGGCGTGGTGGAGGGGTTCGGCAACAGGACGGCGGCTAGGAGCTCTATGCAAGTGGCGTCGGCGGTCGGCGAGGAGTCTGCGGGAGGGGGGCGGCGGGGGCCCCCCGCCGCACCGACAGAGCAACTCGGCTCCCATTTCTTTTCGACTCAATTTTGCGTTGCATCACCGCTATGAGCTATGTAGGTACAGTGTTTGCACACAGCGCGGCCCGCGGCGCCGCCTGTCTCTCCCTCTCGCTCGCACCCGCGGCGGCGGCGGCGCCCCCACCGTGTTGTCTCTCTCGCACCCGCGCCGCGTGGTTGTCCACCGTAGCCATTACCACAAGAATGGGTGGATGAGCGTCGCGGAGCAGCGGAGCAGGGAATGTGATCCTCACACCGATATTTTCCAAAAAAAAATGAAATTTAACAAAATTTCAAATTTTAAAAAAATTAAATTTTTGAAAAAAATATTTTTTTTATCATTTTTTTTTAAATTGATTTTACTGATGTAAAGAAAATCGCGCGGAAAACAATCGCCCTTCATGTCCGTGAGGTCTTTGCACTGCTAAGTCCGCGGCGCCCACAGCATGGCTCCCGGTGGGTAGGCCGGCCCGCACGACGCGAGGGCAGGCGTGGTTGCCTACACCACCGCTGGGCTGTCAGGACGAACGCACCGCCACGCCACGCCCTCCCCGCCCGGCGGCCGCGTGTCAAGCCTCCCACCGAATGGCGTATGAATAAACTCCTCGTTGCGAATCCCAATCTGGATACGAACGGGTGGGTCTTGTCGGCGTGTCGCTCGGCGGACGCTCGTCTCGAAACATTTCCATAGCCGGCGGCTGGACACTGCACCGCACTGCGGCCATGCAGGTCATTACCGATCTAGACCAACCGGTGACGCCATCCCGTCCCGCCGTGTGCGTGCGTGTGTGTGCGTGCGTGGGTATACCGCTGCCCCCCGTGCGGGAGGGAGATAGAGGCTGCCAGATAGAAAGCCAGAGAGAGACAGACAGGCAGAGACTGCGCTTACAGCGTCCTGCTGCACCTGTTAACCAGTTTGGGAGGTTTCGATGGAACGGCCGAGTACTTGTTGCTCCAATATATTTTTTTTTTTGTCGCCGCTACCCCCGATCTGTCGTTGCAAAAGCGCCCCTCTCGCTTGTCGACAATGGCCAGTTTGTGAAGGAATCCCGGCTGCTGTGACGGTGTGTCTGCACTCTTTTTATTTTCTTTTTTAAATGTTTTTTTAAAAATCGTATCGAAGAGAAAGTGCGGTAAGCGCGGTAACGAACGCTAAGACTGAACTACACATTTTTTTATTTTTTTTTTGGAGTGTCGGAAAACCAGGCCACGCCGCGCGTTTCTTCGGTTTTCGCGTGCGTCCCGGGGGGGGGGGGGGGTCGCGCGCGGGAATTTCAAATTGGGGAGGCGGCGGGCGCTGCGCGCGGCGCCACGCGACCGGTGGCCCCCGCAGCCCCCCCCCCCCCCCTTGAGGGACTCCTCTCTGACAAGTAGTCCGGAAATGGACGACTCCCAGCAACTTTCTGCGCCGCGCCCCGCCACGACGCCCGGGGCCCCGGAGGCACTCGATAGCTCTAGAGCTCAGGCACCCAGACGCTCCTGTTTACTATCCCCCCCCCCCCCCCCCCCCCCGAGGCTTCCTTCCTAGGTCATATCCTTTACCCTCCCCCCCCCCCCCCCTCAGCGCCGCCGCTCGCTACTTATGCCCCCACTACTTCTTCCTTCCCCGTCTTTCCTGGGGCGCCGCGCCCGGCCAACGTGACCGGAAGGCGCAAAGGCACGGCCTACTGGGTGGAAGGGGGGGGGGGGGCTCCATGTTCAGTACACGTTATCGTCAATGTGTGTCTCGCTGTCACCCCCCCCCCCCCCCCCCCCCGCTGCCTGAGCAGTGTGAGGTTGGTCATGGCCAGCGAGGTGCGCCCCCCCCCCCCCCCCCCCTTCCTTTTCCACCTGACGTCACGACGCCGCGGAGGGGCCGGCCGAGATTCAGCACGCGTGTAGGAAAACAGGTGCACTCTTTCCAATTTGTTGGTATTTTCCACGCCCAACTGAATGGGGCTCGGAATTTTCTGAATATCAATTACGTGGAAATGGACAATATGTCGGGATTTGACAGACTCGATCTTACCACTTTTCCCGCCCAACATTTTCCCTTCCCTCCCGCTGTCTCCTCTCTCTCTCTCTCTCTCTCTCTCTCTCTCTCTCTCTCTCTCTCTCTCTCTCTCTTTCTCCATAGCCTTGCGCGTCCTTTTTTTGCGACACGTTTTCACATGAGCGACATGAGTGAGGCGATAGCGGCGGAGACATCGGGCTTTGTCCATAGGCGCTCACACACACACACACGCACACACACACACGCACACACACACACGTGTAGCGAGCAGGCGCGTCACATGTGTGAGCCGCCGCCGCCGCCGGCACCGCGCCGCTGCTGTCGTCTTGAAATTAAGAGAGGATGGATGGACTAGGATGAGAGAGAGAGGGACAGAGACAGAGAGAAAGAGAGAGGGAGAGAGAACACAGCAGAAGCAGCAGGAGTTCGGCCGGCCTCCTTTCTGAAATGAAATCTCGGAGTGAACTGTGTCACTGCCGAGCTGCTGCACCGAGAGGGGAGCGGTGGGGGCAGCGGCGGCGGCGGCGGCGGCGGCGGCGGCAGCAGCAGACCCACTGCATAGCATCGCTTTCTCAACTGCACCGGGGCCCGCGGCCCGCCCGTCACGGCTACTGGTAGCATCCAAGCGGCATCGCCGGCGCGGCGCTCTAACCAGCCTGACGTACTGTACGTGGGAGGACAGGCGGCTGTAGGCGGCGGCGGCGGACCACACATGGCACAGCGCCCCGTATGCCTCCCCCCTCCCCTCCTCACAAGCCTGCACTGACTGACTTCGTACTGCGGGAAAGTCTCCATTAAAAATAGCAATAATTCAAAACAAAGCGTTTGTCCCTGCACGTCGTTTGCTGTTTCGGGTCAACTATACGTTCTTCTCTGCGAGGAAAAAAAATCAAGAAAATTCTGTGTTTGACTTTTGAAAAGCGGAAAATTGACTTGTCGTCTATACAGTGTCACCCATGCCTCCAGATTTATTAAAAAAATATTTTTTATAATGGAAAATTATAAGTGTATGTGCACCATGATGCAGATATTATCGCGAATGCGGATTTCGTAGATCTGATGATGAGCACTTGTCGTCCCGGAGGAGAAAAAGAAATCCGACGCCGGCATGACACGTCTTTGCTTCTAGCTAGGGGGGGGGGGGGGGGCAGAAAGAAACGACAAAAAAAACTTGTGTTCGAAAAAAAAAATAAAAACTGGAATGGAGTGGGTCTAGCAAAAAAAATAAAATAGAGGCGTCCGCGTGTGCAACAGGTCAGTGCACCTGGCGGCGTCCTTGAGGGCGCCACGCCACGCCACGCCACGCCACGCCACGCCACGCCACCCCGCCACGGGGAGCGTCCAGGCCGCTCTAAGTGAGGTAATGCAGGCAAATAAATAGGAGGGGGACACTGCACGACTGGTCGTGAGCACGCCCGGTGCCCTGGTCTGACTGTCTGTCTGTCTGTCTGTCTGTCTGTCTGTCTGTCTGTCTGTCTGTCTGTCTGTCTGTCTGTCTGTCTGTGTCTGCTCGCTAGCCGATAGTCGCACGCGCCCCTGCGGGCCGAAGGGTAGGCAACCCGTCCGCAGCCGCGTCCCGCGGGACGGCCGACGTTGAGCTCTGCAGGGGCGAGGCGCAGGCCTGGCCTGGGCTGTAAGGTCGGGGGAGACGGCCGGCAGACGACCAGCAGACGGCCAGCAGACGGCCAGCAGACGGCCAGCAGACGGCCAGCAGACGGCAAACAGACGGGCGGCCGGCGATGACGCGCGGCCGCCGCCAACGGCAGCGCATTGCCGGATTCCGATTTCAGCGACAAAAACAAGAGGGGCCGTGTCAAGGAGGACCAGCGCGGCCCGGCGGTGTGGCGGGGAGTGGAGAGTCGGAGCCGCGGAGCCGCGGAGCCGCGGGGCCCGGAGGCGCGGGGGACAGGGCGTGGCGGGAGCCGCCGCGCGCCACACATGGCGGAGCCGGTAAGGTCCGCTAGCTCGTCCAGAGGCGGCGGGGGAAAAAATACGCCTCGAAATAAGTGAGTTGGAGAGTGTTGTGGGTTTGGCAACTCATTTCGCAGAGACAGCGCCCAAGCAGCTGCCGAGGGCCGAGGCGCGCAGGGGCCGGATGTGGTTACCACAGCATCATAATGAGGTCTTAAGCCCCGCCACATCTCCCGCCCCTCCGCAGTCCGAAGGACCGGAAAAGACATCGTGAGCGATAACAGACTTGAATGAGGAATCTGAAACTGTAGTTTTCCGCGTCAACTACAAACCGCGCTGTGAAAACTACGGTTCGTGGAACTGCAAAGGCGAGAAAATGACAAAATTTCTCAGCATAATAATCTTCTCCCTGATTAGCCGGTCCTGGCAGGTCGGCCCGGTGGCCGAGCGGCTGGAGCGGCTGGAGCGGCTCTGGAGGCCCCGCGGCCGTATAACAGGTGATACCGCTGATGGATCTAATAAGCAGTGATGTAGTCCGGCCGTGCGAGAGCGGCAGCGGCGGCCGGCGGCGGAGGAGCGCTGCATGTGTGTCGACAGATCTGGGCTGACCACTCCCCGCCCCCTCTAGTGCTGCTGCTGCTGCTGCTGCTGCTGCTGCTAGAACGGGCGAAAGTGGTTTGAAGGGACTGGCAAAGCGGGGATGGTGGGAGCCGCGCGCCGCTGGCCGTGGTAGCGGTGGTGGCTGTTGCCGTGGTTGCGGCGGCAGCGTCGGTGGTAGCGGCCGGCGCACAAACTTGCACCGGAGTCTCGCCGTAAAACTAGAGGCGGCGATAAGTCAAGGTTTGGTGTTGTTGGCAAACTGTTATGGCCGCGGCACCCGGCGCGCCGCGCCGCCGGAGGAGGGGGATAAGGGTCTGCCCGAAAAACGGGGGCGATCAAGACGATGACGGTGCTGATCATCATGGAGATGATGATGATGGTGATGATCACGGAGAGGCGCCGCGGCCAGGACCAACCCGGCGGCGTCCGCTGCAAAGACCCTCACACAAACATATTCGCAGAGACACGTAAAAGTGGGCAAAAATAGTACAGGCGGTTGTCAAGACTGCGCCTACCCCCGCCTGCCTGCTATAGGCAGCGCCCCCCCCCCCCCACCGCTTAAATTCTCATAGTACCTCACCGTTCTTATCGCTCTGCCTTCAACGCCCCACGCGCTCCGTGTCTTCCGGTGACCCGTTGTTGTTGCGAAAGGAGAACATCAGCGAGAGTAAAAAGAGACGAGGAGAGGAGAAAAGGTGGGGGGAGGGGAGGGGGGGAGCCGTCCGCTGCAAGTGCATCAGTCAGTGAGAGTTCGCCGGCATGGAGGGGGGAGGAGGAGGAGGAGGAGGAGGAGGAGGAGGAGGAGGAGGAGGAGGGGGCGGTAGTGACCCTGCCGCTCGGCGCTGTTAGGCCCCAGACACACTGTTGTGCGGCGTGGCGGCACGGCTGCCGTCCAACGCGTGCCTCTGCGTGTGTGTGTGTGTGTGTGTGTGTGTGTGTGTGTGGCGATCTAAGTTATCCCGGCAACGAAGAGAGGGTGAGAACAGGAAGTCCACACAATAATCAATCAGAATTGCGGTGTGGGAAAAATATTTACGGGGTGGTTCAAATGCAGCATTGTCACGACCAAAAAAAAAATTGGACGAGTGAGAAGGGAGTTCGTGGAACAGTGATTTTTTTTGATTTTTTTTTTGCAATTCGAGGTAAATATAGGAGTCCCGCACTTTTGAAAATCGCAACGAAAGCGGCGGGAGTCGGCCTGCAAGCGGTGCGGCCATCGGCGGCGGAAACGGCTTGATTTACAACGGCGGACTCGCGGGGAGCCGCGGGGACCCGCCTGACCGCCGGCGCTGCTGCAGCTGCTGCAGCTGCTGCAGCTGCGGTAGTCCGCTGCAGCTGCAGCCGCCGCACGCCGGCCTACGCGGTCCAGTTTGACTTTATTCGAAACGGATATTCTGTCGCCGAGGGTGTGTAAAGCCGACAGAAACGCACTCGCGTCGCGTGACCGCCGGAAATGAACACTTAGCGCGCGGGAAATTCAAACCGCTCGCCGCGCGCCCTCCTTTCTAGACGTGTTTCGGCCGCGTTAAACAGGTCGCACTAAACGGTCACTGGCGCCGGCGCCACGCAGTCACGAGTGTCACCGAGGCCCGCATTAAGACATTTTTTTTTTCGGAGGCACAGGCGCTGTTTTGGTTATTCCGGCAGCCACCTGCACGTCACAGGCGGCCTCTGATATACGGAACAGAGGCAGGCGCGCACATATGCACCGCCGTCATGCGCCGCCGCCCTCGGCACCGCCTTGTAAGAAACGTACAAACCGCCTCTCGAAATTACGACTTATTCTCTCCGCCTAACAACTTTTCCCCCTTTTTAAGGGAGAGAGAGGGTGGCGGTGGGGGGCGGGGGAGGAAGACGACGACGAGAAGAAAAAAAAAGAAGAGCAGTGAAAGATGTCGTGCCGAGACCACCGCACTCCGGCGTCTGCTGCACATGAACAGCGCTGCGTGCAGTGCGTGTGTGTGCGTGCTGCGTGTAAACGAACTGTGAACACAAGGCGAGGGACTGTTATTGGCAGCATCAGGCCACGGGCAATGAGAGATCAGAGCGAGACGGCTGCTTGGATTTCAGCAGGGGGGGGGGGTTCAAAAAATGACCAAGTGGGCGGCAATTAATACTGGCTGGAGTCAAATGGGACTTCAGACGGGGAGTGAGGGTTCGAGAGGGATAGAGGAAGGTAGAGAGAGAGAGCCAGATAGTGAAAGAGTGAGTGAGAAAGAGATGGACATAGACGCCACACCCTTTTTTTTTACGGACGGATGTCGCGCGCCTGCTCCGCCGCCCCCTGCTTGTTTACACTCTGACCCGCCCCCGTCCCCCACCGAGACAGACGGCTGCCTGCCTGCCTGCCTGTGCTGCCTGCGGACCGGTGGTGGTTTACGCCCCCGTGACAGTCATAATCATCATCGAACACATTCCATACTTTTTCTTTTCTTTTTTCGTTCCTCTTTCTTCTGTTCTTATTTTTGTTTTCTTCTTTTCGGGAAAAGGGTACAGGGAGCGGCGTCAGGCGGTTTCGGTCTCTACTAAAAGTAGGCTGCTCCGATATTCCGGTTACACATATGACATGTGTGTGTGTGTGTGTGTGCCGGTGGTGTGGGGTGAGGAGGGGCCCTCTTGTTAGGGGATACTAAATAGCCTGTAAGAGACCCAACACCCCCATTTTGTCGTCGCGTTCGATATGCATAATGCCGCGTTTACACGCAAAATCGCAAAACGTGTTTTGTTTTCGTTTTTGACGGCGTTTGTCGCGCGGCAAAACGAGAGGAAAGCGTTTGTCATCCGTCCATGCTGTCACACACTGTACCGCGCGGGGAATGGCTGGTGCGTCTGTATTGTCGCCACGCCGCGCCACGCCACGCCGCGCCACGCCACGCCACGCCGCCGCCGGCGCACAGCGCACCAGCTGCAGGGCCCCGCTAACGACGGGCACATGTGCGCCGCGCGCCACAGGAAAGCCATCCTTAACGGCGCCCAGCTTAAAAATTGAATTTGTTTGTTAGATTCAAACTTTACCGCGCGCACGCAAGAGGGCGGCCGTATTTCTCATACCCGGAGCAGCGCGCGGTTCGCCTCCAATGTTGCACATTTGGAAGACGTTCGCGGCGGTCGCGCGGAGTGGTCGCGGAGTGGGGTTGCTCAAATCGGAATGCTCGCGCTGCCCGCTGCATCTTATGCATATTCGAAACGAGACCGCTTCGCTTACGGCGGCGATGTCTGCATGCACCGCCTGCTCAGAGTGGCACGTTCGCACCATATTTGTGCATCATCTAACGGGCCGTGCGAAACGCCTCGCGTGACTTAGTCGCCGAACGCGCGCGCGCGCGCCTGTATGTATGTGTGTGTGTGTGTGCGCGCGTCAGTTGCCTGACCCGCTGACATTCCAAAATTTGTCCGGCCCATCGCACACGTCTCAGACGCTCTCGCCTCCGCCTCCAGCAGTGGTGGTGGTGGTGGCCTCTGTGCATCACCCCACTTCGTTTTTCCCCAAATGTCAGCGGTAAAGCATGCCGGTCAACATCAAGAAAAAAAATATATCGTTTACCGTTTTAACGGTGCGTGGATAGCGTGGATCTGTGCGGGCCGGGTGACATAGTCAAATGTTCACAGGAATAGAGTTATGTTGAACACTGCCCGACGCCCTGCCTTGTTCACCCGAGTATCCATTTACCAGCGGCCGCAGGTTTCGCCGGCGGTCCCCCGGCAGTCGGCGGTGCACAGTGACTTGTGCCGCAGGGCTGCGTCTTACCGCCATATACAACGGTTGCCGAAATAAAACCCCCCCAAAAAAACCCAGTGCGAATGGTATGATAATGATCGACACGATGACGGCGCTGGTGATGGAGTTGATGGTAATGACGGCGATAGGCCACCGACACCGCCGGCACAGCACAGCCAGGGCAGTGACGCAACCGCTGGCAGCAGTTTTGCCAGTAGTTGCTCGATGGCAGCCACCGCTGCAGCAGCGGCGGCGGCGGCGGCTGCTGCGGCGGTAGAGGGGGCGGCCTGCAGTCTTGTTCGCTGCGTCCTTGAAGACTCGGCGCCGCCAAGGACACCTCTCTCTTTCCCTCTCTACCGGCGCCTCTCTAGGCCACGGCCACTAGACGCGCTTCTACGGCCGCCGCCGCCGCCGGCAGCAACATGGCTCTTCCGCGGAACGAGAGAGAAGGAGAAAGAGAGCAAGAGAGAGAGAGAGTATAGCGTGTGAGAGGAAGGAGGAAGAGAGAGGAGAAGGGGGAACCTGTACTGTTCCGGCGGCCGCGTGTGTGTGTGTGTGTGTGTGTGTGCGAGCGCACGCCTGGCGGGCTATGTAGCAGAAGAAAAGAGAGCCGCCCTGAGAGTCTCGGAAAGTGTTATAATTGCCAATAAAGTGTGCGGGCAGCGGCTGTCGTGTCGGCTCCTTCCCTCTCCGCTCCCGCCTTCATCCTCTTTGTCCTCCTCCTCCTCCTCCTCCTCCTCCTCCTCCTCCCTCCCGTGTCTAGTTTCCTCTAGAGGAGCGGGGAGGGGTGGGGAGCGTGTGCGCGCGGGGAATGCCGATAGAAAGTGCATCCTAGACTCGTCCTCCTCGCGATGCACTTAGAAAACTAGAAAACTGGTCCGCGCGCCGCTTGCACTTTTTCCCGCTTCCATAAAGGCCGGAGGGAGGGTGGGGGAGGGGGAGGGTGGGGAGATGAGTGCGCCAGTGTTGCCTGCTGACGTTTGTGTGTCCCCGCAGTGCTGCCAACCGCCGCCGACGAGTGTTTCCGACGCCCGCCTAGTAAGGGACGAGCAGCAGCGCGTGTTAGAGAAAAAAAAAGGAAGTGAAAAGAAGTTCTGTTTTATCGTAACTGATAGGTACTTAGAAGGTGAACATCGACCACAACGGTTTATATCTACGGCCGGATGTTTTGCAAATTATTATGACCTATCTGAAATTGTTAACGGCAGCGCGAAAAAAAATGGACGCCCGGTTTAGGCTTTAGATTCTTCCTGCAGCTCATGAGTCACTGCGGTTCCAGTGGCACCCTGACACAGGCCGCCTCCCTGTGACGCCCCGGTTTGGGGTCACGGCCGGTCAAGGCTGCGGCGGGGGCCTCCCTCACGGCCGGTATTAGGACCCCCCGCTGGGGTGGCAGGCCGGGGGCTTTGCTGCTGCGGTGCGGCGGTGAGCTAAGGAGAGGCGATTTCGTGAGATGGTATATCCGCGCGCGGGCGTGGCCAGGTCACCCCGTCGTCGGCCGGTCGGCAACCCTACACCGGTGGGGAGGGGCGGGCAGCGGCACGTCGCGGCACGTCCCCCTACCCTCCTGCCTCCGCGACCAATAGGGTGGCCGCCTACCCGCTGTCGCCCCTCCTCCCCTCCGTGTGTCTTGGCCGTATTTGTGTTGCAGAGCAGGGCCGGCCGGCCGAGGTGAGGGGTTAGCCGGCCGGCCTGGAGGGAGGGAGGGGGAGGGGGGAGGGAGGGAGGGAGGGAGGGAGGGAGGGAGGGGTCGTGGAATGTGACGTGCGACGCACCGGTAATCTACCCGACGTCAACCCCGCGCAGCGCCGACGGAGAAAATTCGGTCGAAACCATCCCGCCACGGGGATGCTGCAGGGGGCGTCTGCCCACACTCACCGCCCCCTCCATAAATACTGGATATAAACATTCCGAGCGGCGGCGGCGGAGGCGGCGGTGGCAGAAGCGTCGTCGCGGCTTCGCGTCGTGGTTTGGCCGAAATTTTTCATAACGTCGTTAACGGGTGAAGCACTCTGAGGGCGCCGGTCGACTGTTTGCAGAACAGAGACATCCCGCGGAGGGAGGGAGGGAGGGGGGAGGTTGCTGAACCTGACGTTTGTTGTGCGCCCATTTATGGGGGGCGTTATATAATTTATGGGGTCACTTTCCCGCGGCGGCCTGTGTCTCGGTTTTATGCTCCGCACTTCATTGTGCAGATCGAACGTGCGCGGGGCGGGGCCGAAGAAGCAGCGGCAGCAGTGGAGGTAGTAGCAGGAGCGGAGGTGGTGGTGGTGGTGGTGGTGGTGGTGGTGGTGGTGGTGGTGGTGGTGGTGGTGGTGGTGGTGGTGGTGGTGGTGGTGGTGGTAGGAGGGAGGGATGTGGGCCGGCACGCCGGGTCCGGGGTGCGCCGCGACGCCGCCACCGCCGAAGCGCCACAGTGTTTTGGCGATTCCATTGTTTTTGGAAGCGGGCCACGCCGGGCCGCCGGCGGCAAAGCCGATTCGCGCGCGGGTGCGGTTAGGCCCGAAAAGTAGTGCTGTCATTGGCGGAGAGGGCGGAGCGGGGTGGAGGGACCGGGTGGGTGCTTTTAAATAAATGGCAAGGCAGTGGAGCGGGGTATCGATTGTGTGTGAGTACTCCGCGCTGCGGGCGGGGTCGGAGAACTGGCCAAGGTCAGGGTCGAGAGCGGCACGGAGAGAGAGAGAGAGGGATGGAGGCGGGCTGCTGGGGGAGAGACAGAGAGAGAGGGAGAGAGCTGGAAGGGGAGTGCTGCTGTGGCGCTGTGGGGAGGAGGAAGAACAGCGGAGGTGGAGTAGCGGAGCACGGGGGCGCGGCTGGGGGCGGGGCTGGGGGCGGGGCGCGGGTTGGGGTGGGTCTTGACATTGAGGCCCGTCTCCTTATTTCCAAAATGACATCAACCAGCGGGAGATCCTTCGCCCCCCCCCCTTTCCCTGGATCCGCCCCCCGGCCCGCCGCTCCCCCTCCGCAGTTGTGTATAGGATTACGAGCACCGAGTCGTGGGTGGCAGATGGGATGTTGATGAAAAAGTTTCGGGTTTAGAATCTCGCGCGCGCCGAGTTTCTCATCGCACTTTTATCGATCAGGCCTGCCGCCGCTGCCGGCCGGCCGCTGTAGGCCCAATAATAGACGCGCCAAACCACCCAGAAAAACGCCGCCGTCACCTTCGATTTGAAGAGGCGGCCGCGAAACGCGCTGTCTTTCTCTCCTTTTCTCTCTCGTCCATCTCTCTCCTACTCTCTCACTCTGTCAGTCTCTCTTTTTCCCTCTCCATCAGCCCCACCCTCCGTTCGCCCGCTAGCGCTCTCTCTCTCTCTCTCTCTCTCTCTCTCTCTCTCTCTCTCTCTCTCTCTCTCTCTCTCACCCCCACCGGTCCACAGGCCTACCCTACCCGACCCGGGCCTAGCGAACCTCCCCCCGCGTTGACCTTGGTCGGCCTTGCCGGGCCGTGGGCTGTTGCGCCCTCCTCCCTCTCGCCATCTCTCTTCCTCCTCATCTCCCCTCCGTCACGTTCGCGCTAGCTCCGTCTCTCTTCTTCCTCCTTCCATTTCAATGTCCCCATGATTCTGCGCGGAGGGGCTCGAGGGATCGGGCCGAAAGTTAGCAAGCAGCGGTGGCAGCTTCCCGCCCTCCCAGGGTGTCCTCTCTCACCTTCAGAAGCGATGATTGTCGTGTTTTGAAGAGGACTAGCACCCCACAGATCTCGGCTCATCATGGCAATAGCATTAGTGGCGTGTGTATATATATATATATATATATATATATATATATATATATATATATATATACTTCCCCCTTTATTGACACGGCGTGTGCTACGCACTCGTTGTACACACTGATATTGAAGCCTTATGCTCTTGCTTTCTCACACACACGCACACACACGCACACACACGCACGAGCGCGAAGGATATGTTATTGCGCAGTGAGATGCAGCTGCAGTCAGGCTTCCGTAGAAAGAGGCCGCAACTTTCCTCGGGCTCCGACTCCGAGCACGGTGTAGCGCCGTCTCTGTCGCACTCGTGGGGGTGCTCCATAAGAGAATGAGAGAAAGAGAGAGAGAGAGAGAGAGAGAGAGAGAGAGAGTGAGTGTGTGTGTGTTCGGAATCTAGCGCAGGGGCGGGAGTACATCTCCGCATCGACACAAGTCCGCAGAGTCTGTGTGATAAGCGATATTCAAAAGACAAGCAGCCCCGATGAGCGGGTCGGCCTGCAGTACTACGCGTGTGCAGTGCGTCAAACTGTTCCGGCAATACGACTTCTGTGTGACACGATTTTGAATTTTTCGGACGTAAACGGGATCCTAAATGATTTTTATGTAGGCCTCGACAGATAAAAATTGGATGTTCGGCGCATGTGCGTTAGGCAGGGATTGTTTTTTTAATATCCGACTCATTTTTGAAACCCAAGGGAAAAAAAAACAAAACTCGTTAGAAATGTGAACTGTTATGTGAATTCAAACCAATTCCGGATTTTCGCTCCATTTCTAATGCTCTGCCACGAGGGTACGTTTTCTTCTAGTGTGTACGCGGCGGCGGGGTCCGGCCTGCTATACGCGCTTCGCTCTGCCGAGGTTTGCGGCGTCTTCACTTTTCACGGTCGCTCCCACTTCCCCTCCACGCGAGAGATATGTCAGCGCCGGCGTCCGTTGTTGAGGCAGGCCCGCGAAGGCGGCCACACACACACACACACACACACACACACACACACACAAGGCATGTTTCGCGAAACGTTTTGAAAGACATCCAATGAAGAGTGGATAGCGTTTCGAAAAATAAGCCATGTACAGCTCGGGGGCGCATGTCGTTTTCTTTGCGTGTATATTTCCTTATGACGGAGCGGGAGGAAAAAAACGCAAGTCCATGCGGGACTCGAACCCAGGACCGCGGGATCCCAGCCCGTCGTGCCGGCTGCGCTCTCGGGGATGTTGCCGCAGAGCGGCGCCGACGCGCCGACCAGGACCTTGGCTCATTTCCCTAATCTAATCTGATAGCATTGGGCGTGGCGGGGCGTTGGCGGAGCGTCGGCGGGCCGTTGGCGGGCCGTTGGCGGGGCGTTGGCGGGGCGTTGGCGGGGGTGCGCTGGGAGTGCATCGGCGCGGCGCACAAGACCAAGTACAACTCCTTCTTCAAGGTTTCCGTTTTCGTTTTCTACAAGGAACGCACAGAAACCGAGGGGTACCTCAGTTCACGGACGGGTGTACACTGACTGGTGACTGGACCGGACTTTTCCATTGACTGGCATGAAAATTTCACGATCATTTATGGTTTCTGTGTTCTGAGCTGTCACCCACCCCAAAATAGGTCAAAAGTCATTCGTACCGCGACCAAAACTAAAAACGGAAATATTTTTGTTTCGCTTAGAAACATGTGGATGCTTATGAAAAAAAATTGCAAAAATGGGTGGGCACTACCTCGTCCCAGGCCTCCGCCTGGAACCCTCCTGCTTAACTTCGGTGTTCGAATGGGAACCGGTGTACCAGGTATCGACCGCCGCTAAGACACAGGCACGACGCAGCGGCCTTTTTCAGGGGCACGCTTCCGCAACGGTCAATGTAGCCCCCTCCGCCAGCCAGATTTCCGGAATCAACTCCCTTCGACTGGCTGGTTGGTCTGTGGCACTGCGGCCACTCCCGAGCGGACTGGGGGGGAGGTAGGCTTTCCTATATCGTACACAGCCGAAGCTGCTGTACTTCACGACGAACCCTAGTCGCGACGGCGTGTCCTCGTCTGCCAGATTCACAGGGAGCGAAAACGAAGGTACCGAACCCTAGGTACCCCCGTAGCATACACCCGAGTCTCCGAACCAAGTTTCCTTGGTAGACACAGAGCCCCCCCGCCGGAAACCCCGGGCGACCGAGAGAACCTCGGACCCGGGAACGGGGGTAAGCCCGACCGTGCTGCGGGAATCTTCAAGTTGAAACCCAACGCTTACATCTCTCAGTGACGCAGCGCGCACGGCCGTTCAGACAGCCATACCGATGCCACGTTCGGAAGTATATTTTACCCTCTGCCTTCCAAGCGCAGACACAAGAAAAATTTAGGGGAGTGGGAAGGATTGAACCCAATTTTCTTCGGTCGCCGGTCAGCCACCTTACCGGTGCGGCCACAGAGCCGCGATGACGCCGGATGGACGCTCCCTATACTTTACACACCGTCGTCTAAGCTGAGCCGACAGAAAAAGTGCACGGACCGGCAAAGAGTCGAACCTCCGACCAGACGCCCGCCAGCCGGACTCGCTAACCACGCGGCTACCGCGCCTCTGTGCGAAGCATCCGTGCGCTTCCGGTACTGTAGCCGCCCGACGTGTCCGACTGGAAATTAACTGGACCTTGACTGGAGAGTGACTGGACTGGAAGGCGTACACTGACTGGAAGCACCGGGGTACCCCTCGACAGAAACCCTTTCTTGACACAGCTTTGGTTGCCAGTAATGTTACCATATCATTTCTTGCTAATTTTTCGTCTTTTACTCTTCATGGAATCTTTGACTCTGAGTCGTGCTGGCGAACAAATCAGTATTTCCCGATCTTTGCATAGCTAATTCGGCTAGCTTCTCTACCGCTCCGGCCCCCGGATCGTACCCCTTTTTTCTGTGTTTTCCCTCGTTTCATTTTATTCCGTCTGGCACGCCTTCAAACGGCAGATAATGCTCACCGACGACACCAAATTCATAAATAAAACTAATAACCTTTTTTTTTAAAGCGCAAAAAAAAAATGTAAACGGCACTCGATAATGCCCGCCCGACGACTTCTGGGCAGCTAGTCGAGAACCGTTTGTTTTGCTCGCGGGGTTATTTCCCTACGAGAAACTAATCTCTGCCTTCGTTTGTTTCAGGTAAACTTGCGACGGCCGCTGCCGGACGCTCTCTCGCTCAC